>JAFBJQ010000387.1:615448-682234 GCA_016785345.1 Trinectes maculatus | reverse complement strand
CATCAGGTGTCTGATGTGCGTTTGCGTCAGATCTATTTTTGGAGCGTTGCATAAACAACGTTGTTAAGTGAACTGGCCCAAATCTGTGCCGACACATATATACAGGACATGTAATGCATGTCAGATTCATATAAAGTAGGAGTACTTATAGGTTTTATGTATGTGAGCCACACCTGTCTCCATGATGCCATCGCCACACAGTCATAAATAAATACACTGATCTGATCTGTTCAAGTCGCCAGGTTTTATTTCAGATGATAGGACTTTGTTCAGCTATGCATTACGTCTGATGAAGTGAGTAAATGTGTATTGCAGCTACACTGAAATTCACATGTTTGGAATAGTCCTTTTTTTCCTCCTGTGTTTTGCAGCTCTGAGGGGATGATGTCAGCTGTTGGTGATGTTGGTATGCAAAGAGCCCGGTGTCAGAGCAGCAGTCATCCAGTGTCCTGATGACGTCACGGAGAGGCAAATTTCGAGTATGTGTTTCTAAGACGCTGGATTGTGTCAACATTTCCTCATGCGTTTCCTTACGTTCCCTTGTTGCTCTCAAGCGCATACACAGGGGAGCACACTCACGCAACTTTTACATACCGCAGGTACACACGGTGTCAGCATGTAAGTGTGTGCTCATACATCACTCTCTCTTTGGTGTGATGTTCTACATGAACTCTTAAAAACCTCTACGGCAGGTTGATAAGATCTGATATGACAGCAGGCTGCTTATTGAAGCCCTCTCTCTCTCTCTCTCTCTATATATATATATATATACACACACGTGTGTGTGTGTGTGTGTGTATTTATATATTTATATATTTATATATATGTACACACACACACACACACACACACTGTCTAACTGGATTCTTACCCAGGAGGCTCTTGGGTTCAGTCGTAGGCCAGAGTACAAATGCAGGTCGCACGGAGCTCGAGGGAAAAGCATATCTACTTTAACCAGTGCTACATACTGTATATGTATATGCATACTATATTTATGATACAGGGATTTTGCGCCTTCTTTGATGTAAAGTTATTTCTTCGTTTTAACACATTATGTGTATGGTAAAAGATTTTGTTTTGCCTGGTGGTTAATGCAATGCCATTAGTTCTGGTTTTTATATCATATATTTCTGGTTTATATATATATATATATATATATATAAAGCTTCACAAAGACAATTGACTTCTGCAGGTTCATTTCAAAATGAGTTAAGCAAATCTCCAGGAGTTTTTGAAAAGATAGCATGTTTTCTAAAATAGCGTTGTATACAGTTATAGCTGGCTCTGAACAAAGGCATCATTAAGATGAACTGTAAGGTCTGTTCATTTCCGGCTCTGACACGTGGTGCGTCAGTCCCGTGGTCAGTCGGTGTCATCTGTTGCTGTCGTGTATTTTATTGTGAAAGACTTACGTTGTGGAAAAGTCGTCAGTCAGAATATTTCTGCCCCTGATGCCCCTGATGTGAGGCTGGTTGTTTTGGCCCGTGGCCGAGAGCTGCCATCATGTGACTGTATATTAGTGGTATGCATCTCTGCATATCCGTCCATCTGAGGCCCACCCCTTTCGTTTTAATGAGTCATGCCCAGCATGTGTCACTCATGCCGTCTATAAATAGAGGTTCCGTTATCTGCTCAGTGAACTGCTCTGTACTGTTTAATTATTCAAGACTGGAAAAGGCTGAGGACTGTCCCTCGCCGTGTTTGGTTTCCAGGACGTGAAGTGGAGGGCAACAGAAAGCCCCTGCGTCACCGAGCGCGTGCCACTGTGTCATTCACTCGCTGCAGCATGATAATAATGTCTTCCAGGCTTCTCCCCTTATCTCGCTCTGTGTGTGTGCATCCGTGTTCACGCTGGTCCTGATTAATAGCTGACGTCAGAGCGGTGGGAGGCGCACGGTCACATGTCTCTAACGCACACTGTTGTTCCCCCATCCTCCTCCCTGATGCCCAAATGTGACTCTAACATAAGCTACTTAACACCTGACTCTGACTCCTCACAAAGCAATGGCTTAACCATCATCGTTATGTAATCGCATCTCTGATCCTATTTGGAAGTTCCCTGCACCAAAAAGATCCTCTGTCACTGGCACTATGTAATCAGGCTATTTGTTTTTTCCCCTCTGGAGAACGAGGGTGTTGTTTGTTGGCAGATTTGTGCTGTTTGTGATACAGACTGTTCCTGATCACGTTGTTGGTTGTATTTGTCATTTTCTGCATGTATTTTTTGAAATGTTAATTAATCTGGTTAGAAAAAGGATATGTTTGTGACTTATTTTAAAGCTTAGTGTTTTCAATAGGGACAAATGGGCTTAGACGATCGTTAGTTATGGTGTTTTCACAGGATTCAGTTCGAAATGTAGAGAAGAACCAGAGTCAGAACAGCAGCTTTACCCTTTGAAACATCTAATAACCTTATGTACCAACGCAGCCGTTGTGTTTCTCAGTGTCTCAGTTGTGCGTCATTCACTGCACGTAGTTACACAAGGAGAATACTGAAGGGTCCTTGAATGTCACTCACCCTGTGTGAATTAGCTGCCTCCTCCTCTGTGTCAGGCACCTAGGTGAGAGGTCACAGTCTGAGGCGGCAGCTGTGTGTGTTTGTGTCCGCGCTTGCACACCTGTGCGTCACAGGCTGCTTCTACTTCCCGGCCGTCACCTCCATCTCCGCAGCTCTCCGTCTTTCAGGCCCCCCCACCCGCACCCCCCTCGTCACTGTCGTTCCTGTCTCCTCATCGTCTTATTCAGCAGGGATTAAACACACCTGCAACGAGGTCTACATCATCTTGCAATGACGCACTTCACTGCATGGCCCTTTCATCATCACATCATGACTCTTAACCTCCTCCTCCGCCATATCGCTCCTGCTGCAGCACTGGATGTCTATGGGGAGGAAGACAATGTACAACATATGGCTCTGTGTAGCTGGCACATATACAGCAGGTACAGTAGCCTGCCAAGTGAAAACAACGGAATCCTGTCCTACAGTTAACCCAGACCATTTGTTGGCAGCAAGTTTGCCCTCATCATACACACACACACACACACACACACACACACACACGCAGCCACACAACGCCCCCCAGGACCCCCTTCCCATAGAAACAGGCAGGCATGTTAGGAATGCCCACGTGCATTTCCAGACGTGTATTGTGCCACCGGTGCCATTTGTTGGGTTAATCAGTGGAAGCAGGCAGCCGGGTCTTTTGTTACTGGCTGGGCTGCAGGGCGGGGCCTGCTGGTTGAAAGAACCTATGAGCATCAGCAACATCCTGCCTCTTTCAGTGGTGGAACAGAGGATGCGTTCCTGTAACATGGCCACATTGTCATCCCGTATAATACCAGAGAGAGTGGGGACGAGGAGGAGGAGAGAGCCCCCATCTGTCACTGTCACACACTCTCTCCTTCCAATATTTCATCTGAAAGGCAAATTAGTTCACACTCCCATTCACTGTCACAGAGGAAATATTTTCTCTTTTCTCGGGCCAGGAGATGTTACAATAAAACTTTATATGGATTTGGCCGTTTTTGTGTTGTTGTTGTTGTTGAGCAAAAGACTGTAGTTTCTAAAGTGCAATTTCTAAATATGACTCAGCTTGATGACTTGATCGCCTCTAATGGCCAGCAGCAGTGTAGCTTCTAAACCCCGCCCCTCCATGTTAACAGATGAGACGTGGGCCACACTAAAAAAAAAATCGACATGTCCGTAAAGATGGCTGCTGTCATTTACGTAGGTCTCATCACAACCTCATCAACGCTTTTGATGAGGTTGATTGAATTAGACATTTGACGCTACTAAAACAGGCGAGACAACATGACTGATCATGATTGACAGCTGAGGCCGAGCAGTTGGTCTGTCAGCAGGACTTTGGCACCATGGCTCCACTCCAAGATCACTACTGCACTGTCACCAGCTCATTTATATAAGGTCTGTATCAGAGACATCCTGTATCTATACACGGATTTGTTCGTTTGACGTGTTTCGGTGTTATTGATTTCTTATTGAAAACGTTTGCGACCTCCTTGTAGCTCGTAGAGCCTCTTGTTGAACTTTTGACAGTGTGCGGTTTGTTTATTCGGGATCTAGTTATTATTATTATTATTATTTAAATGAAAACGAATGTTTTTTTTTGGACGAGATTATGTTGAAAGGTGAAGTGTACTTTGCAAACTGGTTACAGGGCACAAACATGCAATGCAGTGACAGTCCTAATAGGTTTTGCTCCTCACATCTGCTCGTGCACACATCATGTGGCAGATCGAATGGTCCAAATCCTCCCTTATCTTGGCCTCTCTTCATCTGCATCTCCTCCTGCGGGATTAGCATACCGTTAACTTAGCTCAATATAGGGTCGCGTTAGGTCAAACACAACTGGACTTGCAGTTCAGCTCCTAACATGACATAGCTGAGAGGCATCAAGCAGCCGACAGGAACTCCCAGGCATTTTAACCTCTGTGGGTCATCAACACTGATGTCACATGAGAGTTATTTAGGTCAGATGGGAATCGTTGCGTTGGTACACACGAGAGTCATCAGAGCCGCGGAACATCTTCAGGACAGGTACAAAAAGAAACTCCTGTTGACTTTGGTTTCTTATCTCGTCAGCCAAACATCAGAGGAGATAATGACATTTCCCTACATTTCCTTGAGGATGGCGCCATGTGAACGGAGCTAATCCCCAAACAATTACCTTCTGTAACGATGCTGCAGAGACCTGAACTAACCCCAGAGTTTCTCGCAAGCAGGATGCGTTTAATTTAATCCAGAGAAGCCAAGTGCAACCCCCCATCATCTGCGCTCAGGGGTCTGGCTCTCACCATGTCACTCTGAGCTGCAGGGAATTCATCGAGTTTATAAAGGAGCAATTGTTCCGATTGTGGTTTGCATCAGAGCCGATTGTAAAAGACAGAGACAAGACGGGGGAGGAGAGGGCATAACAACACAAACTTTGTGTTTTCCTCCTGAGTGCTGGTGCCAACACAACAAGGCTATTGTGTAGCTCCCTGTGTGATGTGGCCAGGTGGGGGGAGTTGGGGGAGAGAGAGAGAGAGAGGGTGAGACAAGGAGGGAAAATCCACTTAAGACAACACTTTGCGGTTTTCGACAACACGCGCATTGTTTGAGCGGTGGACAGGTGTGCGAGTGAAGGCGTGTTGCACCGGGAAGGAGGAAAAAGAGACGACAGACAGAAAGGCGCGCAAACCGAGACCAGACTGGAATAGCACTTAAGACCGTGCCGTTCTCCTTTTTCCCACACACTCAGTCTTCCTGCCCGTGTTGCCCCGGTCGTGGCGGCGCTGGGTGAGCGGGGAGTCACGCCGACCCCCCTTTGGCCCTCCTGCACCCAGACAGAGTGGCCTGTGTCCGGTGGTAGAGCAAGGTGACGCCAGTGGGCCACACTGAGCCTGTTGTTGAAACCTGCAGGGGGGGGGGGGGGGGGGGGGTAAAACATGGTGGTGCTCTAGGAGGAAAAAAAGAGGGAGATAGTGAAAGCCTGCTCTGACGGGAGTGCACATGGAACTAAATGATTGGGAGAGTGGGATTAACAGGCACCGTGTGTGTGTGTGTGTGTGTGTGTGTGTGTCTGTGTGTGTGTGTACGTGGCAGAAGTTACATCTGTTCCCAGTTAACCCCCCCGCCCCCCACCAAGTCTCCTTTCCTCCCCAGCTTGTAAATGGGAGCTCTCTGCCAGCCATGTGGGGCTGTTAGGGGTTTCACAGCTTGGCGGGAGATGAGGCGCGATGCCCTACATTAACAGTCAGATCTTGTTCTCTCACAACCTCGAGTTGTGTAACCACCTCGTTGACAGGGTGAAAGTTGAAAACCGTACAAATCCTGTTCATTGCATTTAAAGTGGAGCCAAGTGGCGACGTTAACGTTTGCTCAATTGATCCTGATGAGGTCATTTACAAAGTAAAGTGAGACTTTATGGCTGCAATTTGCACCTTGTTTTGGAAAATGGTCAAAGTTTGGCCTTAATTTCGGAATTGAATTTGAATAATTCGTTTTTTTTTCTAATTTAATTTTAAGGTTATTTTGGTTCATTCTAGCAATGGTGGCCTTGTGGCGCTCTGCTTCGGCCTGTAATATGTATGAGGTCATCATGACCCCAAAGGAAAGTGTTGTACATTTTAAAGCACTATTAGCCACATTGTCATCGTCAAAGCAAAAAAAAAAAAACGTTTGGTCAGTATGGCTCCTACAGTATCAAAACACAATAACAGTCAGTCCAACTCCATCACACAAGTTAATTTCATAATTCCATTTTCTATCATTTTTATTTTGCCCACTTGATGATGTAAGTCATACTGAAGCCCTCCTTGTTTCCGATAATCAGTCATTTCTGTGTGTGTGTGTGTTTTTGTGTGTGCGTGTGTGCGGGGGCTGCAGCAGCCTGGCGAGTGGGCAGCTCACTGCCTTCCGTTCTCTCCGCACTCAGAGACACTTCCGTGGCGTTTGTTGCGTTTGCTACCACAACCATTCACAGTCATTGCTGAATAGTCCCAGTAGCAGGATGCAGGCCAAGCTGGAGCTGCTATAGCTTTTCAATAACCAGTTCCTCACAACACACAACATCTTTTTCTTATAAAAAGAATAAAGAGCAATTACTTTTCATTATTAGTACAACACTGTTACGTATGTCACGCTGAGGGACCTGCTGTATGTGTCCCAGCTACACAAAAGAATTGTGCCCAGTTGTAACTAATTTCCGTCATCTGTTAAAATGATAAGATCATTCTTTAGGCAGAAGATGGGAAAGCTGCATTTCATGTGAAATCTTCCCGGCGTGTCCTTGTTTGAGTTAAAGTTTGTTGTTTGAAAGAGGCCTTTGTTACATAATTCCTGCTTTGGTTGTCGTCCATCTGGGAGTACTCTACTGGCACGTCCAAACGTGTGTGAGAGGGTGTCAGTGTGTGGGTGAGAGCAAGATGGAAAGAGTGGAGTGAATGTGTGTGTGTGTGTGTGTGTGTGTGTATGTGGGCGTATGTCTATCAGCCTGATCTCTCTTTTATTGCAATCACTCAAATCGAATTCATTTTAATCCTTTAATTTTGTCATTTCTATTTTTTCCACTTGACGTTAAGAATAGAACGGCTGTGTACTGAAGTTACTCCAACGATCAAACAGTCCTTTGTGCAATATATGATTGTAGTCGTGTGTGTGTGTGTGTGTGTGTGTGCTTGCGTAGGGGATGCAGCAGCCCGGCGAGTGGGCAGCGTTCGTTCTCTCTCCGCACTCAGAGACGCTTCCGTGGCGTTTGTTGCGTTTGCTGCCACAGCCATTCACAGTCATTGCTGAATAGTCCCAGTAGCAGGATGCAGGCCAAGCTGGAGCTGCTATTGTTTGGCTACAGGAGGCAGACTTGGTTCCAGCATGATATAAAACCTGCCAAATCAAGTTGTGCAGTCATTTGGTCACATGCTTAATTTACATTTTCAGCAACGGAATGAACCCCTCTTCTCTTCTCTTCTCTTCTCTTCTCTTCTCTTCTCTTCTCTTCTCTTCTCTTCTCAGATCAAAGAGGACAGTTTGGTTATTGTCAACATGACTCAACCTCTTACGACAAGGAGGAAGGAGACTTGTCATAAAGCTGCATTCAAGAACACAATCATGGTATGCATACTGAACCTAATTCTGGATCAGACATCAAAAACAAAACAAGCAAAGACTCTGACATAGTTACTATCACCTGAGGGTATGTCATGCTGTTGCTTACGTAACTCCAGTGAGGATCAATGTCTTTTAGCGGCCCGTTGTAAACTTAAAGTCATGGCCTGCGGTGAAAAGCTCATGCACGCACCAACTCAGAGCAGCACAACAAACACAGGCCGCCTGTAGGAAAACACTTAGCTGGATGAGTCCCGTCGAGCCTTTGAATTGTCCCTGCGTCCAGATGTTTGGGGCCAGTAACCAGTCATCTAAATGTGGTGGACATGGGGACAGCTGCCACTCACGCCAAAGTCGCCACCTCCTGGTAGGTGCTGAAAAATATTTGACCTTTTGGTCACGGCTAATAAACGTGTGACATGATGATATACATCTCTAAAATGATCAGACTAGGTTTTCATTGACAGTGCACTTATTATGAAGTCTGCTGTTTGCAGTGACTGGAGCCATAAAAAGAATAAATCTGTAAGATAGATGTGTTAATATTTAAAAAACTAAACTAAACTAAAGAGTAAATAATTATCGATCACAAAAATGAACAAATATGAAAATGAATTAAAATGTATATCCGAGAGGTGTAGTGATATTTGTGTAGGTACATGTGTGCACGCTTCTATGCCAATGCATCAGATATAGAAAACCCATAGATACCCATAGAAAACCCAATATATTTTCCTGCTTACACAACAACTATGACCAGTTCTATGTTTTGATTTTTGCATGACACACACTTTATGATTGGATCTTTACGTACTCGAAAGGTGAATATGACAGATAACAGATAATGCAAAAATTGCAACTAAGAAAAAAAGAAAAAAAAATGTAGTTTTGTTACAATGTGCTCCGGCAGCACTTTTACATATAGTCATACCTAAAATAATATATCTTGGTCGTGTTGCATGTATAATTGGGATCTTTTAGTAGACAGTGAAATGTTGGAGTGTGTGTGTGGAGGGGGGGTGTCGGGGGAGAGAGAGAGGCGTTGGCTGAGCGGGCTTCAGTGGGTAATGAGTGGCATGTCACCGCTCCAGCGGCTCAACATGGGAGATACATGTCCAAAAGTGCTGAGTTGACAGAGAGGTGACAGGCAAGGCTTAGCTGACCCAGCAGTGGCGCTCTCTCTGACTGCAGACTCATCAGCATAGGCCTCAATACAAAATGCACTCCATTTCCTGGAAACCTGGCTGTATGCTGTATGTTGACAAAAACGTCCAATTCAAATATGCCTCATTTTAGAATGTGCCATCTACAGATGTGTGATCTGAGAGAAAGGGGTTTTGTTTTGACCCTGAGGTCACCTCTGGCATTGGAGGTGACCTCGTCTGTTGGTCCACTACCATCAGTCTGAACCCGCCTCTGATCGCAGCGCTGTCTTTTCTCGAGTTCCCTTCCAGAAAAAAAAAAAAACCCACAAAGCCATATGAAGTGATACCAGCCAGAAAATGAGCTCCACAGAGGCAGACACAGTAGCCCAGGCCTGTTTTGTATTGTTGTTGTGGTGATCCCTCTTTGCCTTCATGTGGCCGCGCGACTTTGAAGGTTCATAAGACTCATGGCCTCTCTTATTATGTTGCAATGAAACACATCCGCTAAACCGCCAAATAAAAGAGACAGTCACGTTCAGGAAGCGGGACGAAGATGTGTTTTGATGAGCCAGCACTAGCAGGCCGCGCAAAGCTGACAGGCATTTTAAATTAGATACCATAGTAAAGTGAGCATATTTAAAACAACACAGTTGCCACAAAGAGTGCGAAGGTTTACACACAAATGAAGCTGTTTGCTGTTCACACTCTCAGGAAGAGGAGACAGGGTTGTCGTCTTGAAAACAAACATGGCAAATGATTTTTGTTATTATTTTTTTATTCCAGCATTTCAAGTGTTTGTCGAGTTCTAATGTCCCTAATCCTGTTTCTCTGCTAAAACACTCTTCAATAATGCTGCTACCCAGATTCACTGTCACTGAGCTGTACCCACTCTTATGTATTTACATTAACAATGGATGGAAATCTAGGGAGAAACCCAATGGGAATTATTTGCCGACTCTGCAGCCCCTCTTTAGTGTCTTTCAACTCATTGTTTTGGTTTTACAGGCCATGATCCTACTGGTTTGGGTCTGACTCAACGCTTCATTAACCATCTCCAGCCCAGGCAGGCAGATGTTTACAGCACCAAACACCAAGCAACCGTTTGCCACCGTCCAGGATGAACATTCAGAAGGTAGGCAGCAATGGTTGGACACCAAAGAGACCTAAAAAGAGAGAGATTGTTGTGTTTACATTTATCTGGTTTCCAGAAACATAATTTAATGATATAAATGTCGCTGTTAGAAATAATCAGAATGTCACCTCACAAATGTTTTATCTCTTTATTGATCCATTTGAGTGTGTGTGTGTGTGGAACAAATGCTGAATACATGCAGGGCTTACAGTTAAGGTACACACAGACTCAGACCTGTGACCCTCCATTCTCACCAAACACTAATCCACTGTGCCGCCCAGACTGTGTAGTCTGTCTGAGCCTGTGTGTGTGTGTGAGTGTGTGTGACGCCCTCTATCCCCTGCACTCCATCGCCTTGCCCCCCCCTCGAAGAAGTGTGTTTACATCTTCCACTGTCAACATCACCTGAGCGCCATGGCAACAAGAGGAGAAGCGAACACGGGCCTCTGCCTCCACCACTGTTTTACAGCTGTTACAGAGAAAATGTTCGGAAAAGCACTTTGAAGTCGTGTCCAACGGCGAGAGAGAAGAATGTGTTTGATGTGGGGAGGCAGCTCGTGTTTTGTGTTACTGCAGGGCATTAGAATAGGTGAACACTGCTAAATACAGCTTATTCACACAAAAATGTAATCTGTGCGACCCATGTAAGTAGGTCACAAGTTTTGCGTTTGTGTTTGGAACGTTTATGTTGTACTTTAATGCACGTAAACACCTAATTTATAGCTTCAAGATAGACAAAGCACAATGGAAAAAAAATGTTGACATGATATAGAACCTGCATCAATTAACTGATGTCAGATTCCAGGGTTTATTTAACCAGATGTTGAACATCTGCCTGTCAGGTACAGGCTATAACTTTACTTTGTGAACTCTGAAAGCTCTGGAGATGATACAAAATACAAATGCTTCTGGGTGTTGATATGCAAATATCCAGTTTTATTGTCTTTAATTACAGAATTTATTGAGCATCAGCATCTGGTGGGTTAGTTACCATGTAACTGGGTGGAGATGGTCTTGTGACTGAAGACCACAGGCTCTGTCTTTACAGCCGACATGTGTCCTGACAGCAGGAAATACAATTACCAAGTACTTTAAGGGGAACGCCACACCAGCGCCGGATCATTTGCTCTGAAAACATCCTCACGGATCCACGAGATGCTGCAAATATTCCTTCGAGATTTCGACATGTTGCATCACATCATTTCTGTCAGTCTGTCAGTCTGTCAGTCTGTCCGTGTTCCGTTTTACCACATCACTGGCTTTTTCTGTTGGAATCGCAATGGAAATCCAGACTCAGACCAGGCTCTGTCTTCAACCGTTTGACGCTCCTCCAGTCGACGCCCAGACGACCTTTTAAAACCGATGCCAGTGCGGTGCATTCTCTCACCCTGTTACATCTGGGTGTCATATTCTTTGATGAAATCACCCCTGTCTCATCATAACTACAGCAGTGTTGACTTTCTGGATTTGTTTTAGGCCTGTGTTTGTTGTGTACTTGACGTGCAGGTAACCAGGTTACCAGTATCCGACTTCAGCCTGGATACTAAAGTTCATGTGCACATACAGAGCAGCAGTCTAAAAGCGTGTGCTCTTTCATGCCAGTAAAGCCTCTACTTGTCAAGTGAAATGGATTAAACTGTCAGTTAATGAGACTCTGATGTAAGTGGGTCATATAAATCAGTGTAAGTGCTTTTTCTTTTTGGACTTTCCCATCTCCAAGTCTATAAACACAAAGAGTTTAGAGGGGACGATGAGAGAAGGTTTTTCAAAAAAGAAAAAGATCTCAGGGAGATCAAAGACCCCCATCACTGTCTCCTCTCGTTCCTGATGGGCATAAGAGATCGGACACCAGACGATACAGTCACACTGTGCAGCTGCACGCACACACACACACACACACACAGGCCAACTCTTATCCCACTGTTACTCAGACACACACATCCACAGATGCCTGCATGTGCAGACAGACACACACACACAGACAGACATGGGCTCTGCCTGTCGGATCAAACAAAGGTGAGTAACATCAATCCATCCTACCTGTCTGCAACATCTCTGTGCAGCAGTGTGTGTGTGTGCCAGCTTGCACTGCGCCACTCCCCATCTACTACACCAACCCCTCCCAGGGGTGAGCAATACTGAAACGCTCGCCAGCCCCTGCCGCATTGTGCATGTGTGATGTGCTGGCTGAACCTGCATTATATGTTCTGCAGAGCATTTCAGTAAAGTTAATGTTACATACGTTCCCAAATCTACAGCTCTGTATCCACTACACACAACTTACACTGCTCTGCTACAACATGAAAACATGTCACTGGTATTTGTGTTGTAGCAGATCTGTGTGTTTGTGACGTAGCCAAGTTAAAATGTGAAATACTTGTAGTGAAACTACACCAGGGAACGTCAGCGCATTAGATACAAAGCTAAAATAAATAAGTAAAAAGCCAAACAGAACAGGGAGTTTGACTAAAACAAAAGGAGAAAGAGGGCTATTTTCTCTCATGTTTTCGTTCCAGCACAGAAAAACCTGCAGGGCCACATCACATGCTGAATAATTCATCATGTTTGGATGGGTTTTACTCTTATTGAACAGAATAGTCCCAGGTACCATGTACGTTTTACGCTGAGTGTTTCACTAATGTACTATTTCACACCTTGTTGTGAAAAAAAAATCATTGTATTGATTTGATGGTGTAAATTATTCTGGTTTACGTTACACCACTGTAAATGCAGACTCAGCATCATCCGAGCATCATTCAGACATCTTTGAGTAACGGCAGAAAAAAAGAACAGTTTCTTTTTCTGTATTTTGTCAGTCAGATCTATTTTATGTTGATAACGATTCTGTGTTTTCTTTCCTCAGTAACCTCCAGGTTAACATCCAGGTTACTGAGGACACAGATCTGAGTGTATAAAAGTTTGTGTGTATTGTTGCTCGCAGCCTTTTGCACACAACTCAACTCTCCCATCCCTCCATCTGCACCTCAGGCCAGCGGCTTCAGCTCCACATGTGGCCCCAGCTGCTCCTCTCCCCTCCACCCAATTCTTTTACTTTTACTCTGCGACTTATTAAGCAACCTGGTGTGAGATTCACAGGCGCTCCTTCACACTGCTCTGAAAAGGAAGATTCCCAAACAGCTCCCTGAGAAGTTCTATATTTGAGTTGCTTGTGCCACGCCGAGTTTCCCATTTGTCTGGCTTGATGGCTGACCGTTGAGCCTCCAGGCTGGGCGAAGGGAAGGCAGCCCCGACCGCATCAGAGAGGGCAGCAAGTTGAAGCCGAGCCTGACATCAGAGGCCCTGCAGGCCACTGACAGCTGAACAGAAGCACATGGTGCCACATCTGGCCTCGAGTTTAGCGTGCAGTTTCCCATATTGTATCTCAGGACTATGATTATCTCTGTCACCGCTGCCTTACAATGGAACAAAGAGGATTGTTGTCTAAGGATAGCAATGGGAAAAAGCAGCCCTGGGATTTGACTGCTGATGATTGAGGGCGAAGAGGAGAATCAGAGTCATTATTGGATGCTTTGGAGTGGAGGTCAGCGCGTGCTGGCCTGTTGAAATAATAAACATGTCTTAATGGAGGGTATTGTTGCGCTCTCAGCTCGGTGCACTGTGCATTTTCTCACTCTGAGTGTCCCTGGCTTTCCTCTGTAGCCCTGACAGTGTCCTCATGGTCACCCCGCTGCAGCTGCACCATGTGCTCTACAGCTGAGGTTTATTGGCTGAAGAAAACCACCACAAAGTTGGGAGAAAAGAGCAGGGTACCCCTCTCAACCGCAGAGCATTTGTGCACATGCTGCTCCAGTCGGTCTAAACACACGAAAAGGGCAATACCCTGCATGTGCAGACACACACATCGCAAACCACGTCTTGATGCAAGTTTTGTCAAATCGGAACTGGGGATTCTCTGTCACACGAAAGGCCGGGCCAGCATGGAGAATTAATAATATAGTGGGTGGTTAGAGGAGCTGTCGTAAAAGGTCACACATGCAAAACACTCAGACGTTTTATTCACAATCACGGAAACCCTTCTCACTGAGCCCGCTCTTTGACCACCTCTGTTCATAGATTTTTTTTTTTTCATGTTTTCATTTGCATGTCTGGTTGTTGTCTGTGTTGTCCTGTGATGGTTTGGTGACATGTCCAGGGTGTGTCCTGGCTCTTGCCCAGAGGCAGCTGGGATTGGCTATAGCGTCCCATATGACCCTCCAAAGATAAGTGTTGGATGAATGGATGGTTTAATTTGGCAACCACTGCATTGTGAACCCTGCCTCTTTTCCAATGTCAGTTTCCTACAGATTTCTAAATAATATTGTCTCTGTACTAATGCAGGAGTTTAGCTGGATGAAGTGGGAGTGTGAATCACCAAATCACTGCCGCTGCACCTTCAGAGAAGCCCCGATGAGTCAGAGGAGGTTGGTGAATCTATGGTGATCATTACTCATAGCCGACAGTCATCTTGCTGAAACATGATTGCAAAATGTTCCTGGCTGAGCTTGCTGCACACAGTTTGCAGAGTCGATCTCATGTCAAATGTCTCTCGTGTCAGTCGCTGCACTGAAAAAAGGCTGAAAGCATCTTCTGCACATGAAGGCGTAGGTGCACTGACTCGTGTACCGATCTAGTTTTGAAGACACATTTTATGTCTAATTTAATTAATATTAAATTAGACATAATTTAATATGCTCCAGATTTAAAAATATGTAAATGTATATAGTTTAGGGGGTGCATTTCTTACAGTATCGTGGAGTTTGTCACTAACAGGTGTGTGTGTGTAGGTCTGCAGGGGGGTGGGCCTCTGGTAGGATTGCATCTCTGCTGCCTGCCTGGCTGCCAGCTCCGACAGGTCTCGACTGGATGTTCCTTCCACCTTCGTGGGCCTGTCAAATCAAAACAGCTGACATCATCGCACAGGAAGCTGGAAAGACTTACTCCAAGGTGAGAGCTGGGTTAGAAAAATATGCTTTGATCCAGGAGGAGCCAGAGGTAGGTCCTGCCAAAAAGCTTCCTGACATCTGAGTGGTTTCGCTGCTGCATACTTGCAGAAGATGAAAAGAAGAAGTCTGTGATCGGGTGATTTGATTAAGTCCAGTTCTCACTGCAAAACTGAGGATTATGTTTGTGGAAATGATTTAAAAACAAAAAATAGGACATGTAAACACTAACTAAACTGTAAGAGTACGGTATAAACAATATATAATGTAATCCCTCTGGTTAAAAAAAGATTGCTGAATCTGGTAACATGTGTCAAAAACAGCTAGCTGAATGGAAAAGACCATTATTGAAAAAAAACAAAAACAGGGAAACACTGTATTGTGTCCTCCACATTAAATTGGGCACAGCTTTTCTGAATAGTGCCCATATTTCACATGGGTAGACTGCCACCATGTGGTCATCTACAATGACTGCAACTACAGACTCTGTGATCTAACGTGCTACTTAAATCCACTGCACTTCATTTATAATAAATCAGACAAGCATTGCATGGGAGAATAAACACGTTCAACATCATTCACCTTTATTGAAATACCTACAAATTTTAAAACCATACAACAGAAAAAGACAAGTGGTAGTTTGCTGACAGGAGAGAGAAGCAACATCAACCAGCGAAGAGCATATAATGTCTCTTTTTTGGTCCTTTATTCCTTGATCCACTGCAGGAAAACACTGTTGTGGGTTCTAAGTGCAGCTGTTGCATAAGTGCACATAGTCGATGATCTGAAAAACAACCAGCTTCTTCCTGATTCAGGAACGTTCAGACGGTCTCAGTTTTGACATCATAGCTCCCCATGAGGACTAGTGGTCGTCTCATTCTCCTCTGACTCCTCTGCTTTTTCTACAGCATGTGTAAATGAGAAATAATTAGTAAATTAACTAAAATATACATCAAGTGATAATATCTTAAGACTTTGGTGCACATTGTACAAAGTTCGGTCAACTGGTTTCAAAACTTTACTGTAGGCAATACAAACGTTCAGTACATCAGACACCGACTCACCTGGCGTTTGAACACACACGCCATCTTGCTCCTTGTAGCCACCTGAACAGACGCAAAAGTAGCTGCCTTTAGTGTTGACACACTCCTCGTGCTCCTTTGTACATATGGACTCTGACTGGGAACACTCATCGATATCTTGGAAAACATAAAGCAAAAGACTGATAAGCCAGACTGACTAGACGTAAACCGTATGTCTTCTTGTAATCTCACCAACACAGACAGTTCTTATCAGTATTACTCGAGTGCGATAAAGTCTATCTAGAATCTACTGCTAAAAAAACCCCTCTTAAATGGTTCCTGGTTTCACTTGAATAACATTTCCTTAAAACCTACAAAGGATTTCCATCTTTTTATTGGATTTGTTGATCATAAGCAACATATAGAACAAAATCAGCCATATGCTTTCTTGTCTAAAGAAATTCTTGAAATGAAACTTTGGTGATATTTGACGTGATAAATAATATATTTGAGTAAAAAACTGTCAAAGTTGATTATGCATGTCGTACCTGTGCAGGTGCCCTCTGTGTCTTGGTACCCACTCGCACAAGCTTGGCACTTATCAGCACCACCTCCAGTGCAGCCAGAGCAAACTGTGTCACACGCTATAATGGACCCAACCACAAATTTCTTTTAGATGAACACCACAGAACAATCTATCAGGTAAGAAAAACTATATGATGATGAATACTGAAATTGGACAATTTAAAAGCTGTTCACGGCCCTACAATCTTAAAGCTCTCTCACAAAGCACAGTACATTTCACCTCTAAAAAGAAACAGGTGACTTTACGTTGTCTTACCTTTGCAGGAGTAGGAGCCTTCTGTATTGAGGCAGTATTGGTCTTCTTTACATGGGGAAGGCTCTTTGGAGCACTCATTCACATCTGCAGTGCATCAGATGTTGCAGGGAGATAATTAGTTGTTTTCCCACCTGCGGTCTGTTTCAAATGCACGTGACTAGTGTAAATAACTTATCCCTGCTTGGCATTGTTATTATCTGTCTTTTTACCGACACAAGCTTCCTGATCATCCTCCTCCCAGCCTTCCTTGCACTCGTCACAGTCCTGATTGGTTGCTCCAGAGCAGGTTTTGCAAGAAGAATGGCATTCTGCAGGAGAAAAGAAGCCATAGTTCAGGGCCACCACAGGCTAACTAATCATTAGCAACTAATCATTAGAGGTTGTTAAGGTTGGTTCTGTCTTTGGTTGTACCTGTGCAGAGGGAGTAAGTGTCATTCGTCACTTCGTTGAAGTAGCCATCAATGCACTCGAGGCAGAACTCTCCTGTGTAACCGTGGTCACAGCTGCACTTTCCGTTACCTCCGCGTGTCCCGTCACCATCACACATGCCATTTCCGTGACAAGGTCTGTCAGAGCCCCCCACACAGGCTTACAGAGGCAAAGACAGAGACACGAGATTAGTGCTATTTCCACAGTGTTATATCTTTGAAATGCTGATATCAGTGTATCATAATCACAATCTGCAACTAATCAAAGTCTTTTGTTTTTCCTCACCATTGCAATCCGGTCCAAATGTTCCCTTTGGACAGCAAACTTTAATGGTTTCAATGCAGAACCACTTATGCAGATCAGGATGTTTAGTTTTCCTGCATTGCAACAGGAAACATAACAGGAAGAGATGAGGTTATGTTTAACCAACTAAGACAGGCTTTTGCAAACAAATCTGTCAGCATGTCTGGTCATAGTGTGAGAGCAACAATCTATCTCTTTTAGTGTTAAGTTTATTTTAATGTTGTGTTACAACCTAGGGGGTTATGCAACTGGCCGGCCCATGCTGACACTGAACATACTGATAACTGATTTGCATTTAGCAACATTCACCTCTTGAACCACCACGTCTCAAAATGCTCTTCGTGCTCCTCCACCATGCGGTTGCACTCAAAGCTGCTGCTGTCACACAGCCCCTCCAAAATCTCCATCAGACGAATCTCACTGTAAAAAAAAGAAAAGCAATTGACCGACACAGCAAGTCAGTAACTGTCACTCTATGATAGAAAATGACACATGAATATACGTGTGAGTGTGAATGCAAGACAAACTTTGTCATCTAAGTGACATCACAGATCTATTTATTAGCATGAAAGTTTGCCTATACTGTCAGCTGCTTATCAGCTACAGATTCAAACACACGTTCCTTCTCTTAATCTTTGACCAAACGCATATGTGCCAAGTTCAACAGCCTGCAGCTCTGGTGACCTGGTCCTATGGCAGGGTGACCTGTAATGTGGACAGGACAGGATGCTCCATCTCACCTTGTCTCATATTTGGACAGTTTCCTCTCCTCCCAGGCTGTGTTGCCTCCACCAAAGTTCTGCTTTGCTGTTCGGTCAAAGCCCTAAACACAAAACAGTATTACTTTTATCCAGATAGTAACAAGGCAGGGACTGATGTGACGTAAATGAGACATTTCAGCCATTAGACAACAGGGTATATTCACTGTATGAAAGCTAAACAGAGGTTGAGAGGTGTTTTCTGACCTTGCCGAAGTTATCAGTCACCTGCCGGCAGGTGGTACAGGCGCCTTTTAAATCCCTTTTAGCGTCTGTGATGTGAAAAAGTATTAAAAAAGTCATACATGACAAAAGCCGCAGTATCCGCAGCTCTGAGCCGGTGGAGAGCATCATAACCAGTCACTTCAGACACACTGTCATATCAGTACACGCTTCACACTAATAAAGAAGTGCTGCACGGTACGCTACACATCTACACCTCCTGTTATTAACATTAAATATCAGTAAACGGCTTCTATGCAAAGCGCTGGATGTAGTATTTACATGCCGGTTGTATTAAAAAAAAAATCGCGTTGTGCTTGCAGTTTTCCGCGTCAGCCCACTTGGGTCGCATTGTGGCTTGCGCTGATTGGCTATGCTGTCCTGTCAGTCAAAGTTTTAATCAATGACAAGCCGCCACGCGCGGGACAAAAAGATCCTTTGCGCACGTGGAAAATTCCGGAAACCAAACTGAATAATTGCATATAATTGCATTTTATTTTTTATTATTCATTTTAGATCAAATACTGGTCGTATATCTGAACAAAACCCGAATTACAGTGGTAGAAATATTATTTTAATACGTTTAGTCACATAAAGAAAAAAGTCGAGTCGCTCACTTCCTGTTTTGGCCGGAAATAATGGCAGGCTTTCAGCTGTCATGGCTGAAAAAAGGAATGTTTTGGGGGTCCCTCTGCTTCTTTTATTAATTGTTGTGGCTCTATTGCATTTAGTAATTTGTCCATTCACTAAAGTCGAGGAGAGTTTTAACTTACAAGCAGCGCACGACATTTTGTATCACAGACTTGACTTTGACAAGGTAAGGTTGTGTAGATCCTGGTATTAAATGTGCTAGGAAAGCTAACTGTACACAACACGTCAAAGAAATACGTAAATCTTTAAATTAGATTTGAGAATATGTAACACAGCCACACAGACAACACTTACATTTACACACTTTACCTGCACGATAAAGATTTATCTGACTTTGTGATAAAAATTATTGAAATTGTTCTTATAAAAGCCAAAATTGTGTTATTTTAATAGAAGACTGGTCATCTCAAGGTCCATTAAGTAGCAGGTATGGACCTTTCAACCAGATCGTGTCACATGCTCTTCCTCAGCAGGTGGACTTAACCTGTATCTTGGTAAATAGAGAAAATCGGTACCTCTATGTTTGAATGACAACTGGGTGGTCACCCATCTTTAAAAATCATGTGATACCACTAAAAGCTCCAGATCAGCTACAGAATGGACTGCATTTTGCACTGTCAACAGCAACAACTAAAGTGAGACCATTTTCTTGCTGTTGTGATCCAGTAAAGAGTCTTCTCTGTCTCTCAGTATGACCACCATGAATTCCCTGGTGTGGTGCCTCGGACCTTCCTTGGCCCTCTTTTTCTCTCCGTGCTCTCCTCTCCTGTTGTGTTTCTGTCCTCTTTGATGGATGCACCGAAATTCTACACACAGCTGATAGGTAAGTATCTAACATCTCACTGTCATTTTCATGAAAGTATGTAGCAACACATAATAATATAAATGTCAACACCTAATATATAAACGCTTTGTTTTATTTTTTGCAGTCCGAGCCTCCCTGGGAGTTTGTGTAATCAGTGCACTATGGCACATGCAGAGGGAGGTGAGGAGGCAGTTTGGTTCAACAGTTGCAACACTTTTCTGTTTGACATGCGCCTCACAGTTTCACCTAATGTTCTACAGTACCAGGACACTTCCCAATGTATTTGCACTACCAATAGGTGAGATGCACACAGTATTAAAAAACAAAAAATATGTTTTCCTGAACCAGTAAAGAGATAACAGTGAATTCCTTCTTCCAGTTCTTGAAGCATTCACGTCTTGGATGGCTCAGAAATATGGCCGCTTCATCAGCCTTTCTGCTTTAGTCATCATTGTGTTTCGCTCAGAGCTTTGCATCTTCATGGGTCTCTTGTTGTTGATGTCACTGCTGAGTGGAAAGCTAGGTCTGCTGCAACTGCTTCACTGCGCTGTTCCTGCAGGGATCTTCTCCCTAGGTGAGTGACATATTCACAGCAAATAAATAAAGTACTGCCTAAATTGAACATGTGAACTAAGATTGTTTTTATCCCTTTTGTCTTTTGCAGCACTGACAGTGGCTGTCGACAGTTTCTTTTGGAGAAAGTATCTTTGGCCTGAAGGTCAAGTTTTGTGGTACAACACTGTTCTAAACAGGAGTTCCAACTGGGGAATATCCTTTAATTTATACTTGTACATTTCCATGTATAAGAATCGAAAGCCCCATACTGATTATGGTTCATTTACATTTTGATATAAAAAAATCATCATGGATGACCTCAGCCGTCAAGTTCTCCTTGACCCCTCTCGTTTGTAAACCTCCCCCTTTCTCTGGTACTTTTACTCTGCTGTGCCCCGTGCCCTTGGCTGCACACTGCTCTTCATCCCTCTTGGCCTTCTTGACAGACGGATGAGGCTGCTGCTGCTCCCTACAGTTGGCTTCATCCTCACCTACTCACTGCTTCCCCACAAGGAGCTGCGCTTCATCATATACACTTTCCCTGTGCTCAGTTTGGTGGCTGCACGAGGTTGTTCTTTCATGTAAGACAAAGCACAAAACACCAGGGTTTACAGTAAAACTCATTCACCTGTGACTTTTATCACGTTAAAAGACAAATCTGATGTTTAGGCCACAAAAGAAAATGTATAGACTATTAGGTACATTGCAGTGCAATTATCAGTATGACCGATAATGTGACATAATTACGTACTAGCTTTTTTAGGTAAACCATGGTGCAGGACACTTCTTTTATTACTTAAAAAAATACTTTTTCTTTTAGTTTGTGCAACTACCAGAAATCATGGATGTATAAAGTGGGCTCTTTGGTTGTGGTTGGCCAGCTGTTGACCAATGCAGCGTACACGTCCATCTGCCTCTACGTCTCCCACTACAACTACCCAGGGGGGCATGGGATGCTGGAACTACACAGGCGGTTTCCAGCCACTGCAGGTTTGAGTCACTTTCAGCTCATTTGCATTTGCAGAAGTGGCAGAATCAGTCACATTATCAAAGACGCATTTAAAACTTTCAGTTACTGACAATGTTAGTTTCAAATTTGACATACCAAAATGTGTCATTTGGTGGTTACATCTTGGATTAGTTTTTGTTTTTTAAATATGACAAACCATAAATACGATATTAAATACGTAGCAGAAAATGAAATATATATTATGTATTTTGTAATCTTTTATATTTTTTATTTTAGATATTTTTGTTCATATTGACACCTATGCTGCTGAAACTGGAGTGTCACGGTTCTTAGAACAGAACAGAAACTGGAGGTTAGTATTTATTATTTTGAACTAAAACCTGTCAAATGCAACATGTCCAATATTGACAATTAAGAGTTTGTAACACTTTTTCTACAGATATGACAAACGGGAGGACATGAATCTCACAAACCCTGACGTCATGATGTACACGCACCTGCTAATGGAAGCTGATGTTACCAAGATACAGCTACTCCAGGACACTCACCAGCCTCTGGCCTTCATAGACGGTTACAGCAACACTGCCTTCAGCTTGTTTCATTTCCCTCCGGTCAGTGTGCAATTGGAGAGAAAAACAGTGCTAATGCAGAAAAAAACTGAAGCCTGGCCACAAAGAGAGCAGCTATAAACAAAATGAGTTTAGATAAATGAGTTTGGATTTTCTAGTGACAAAATGTGACAGTAACACAATATAAGGAATATTCTCAATGTTTGTAACTGTACATGACAACAGCGTGAAAAAGAATTCTTTGCATTAAACCATATTCTTTGAAAAGAACTCTATAATATTTAACTCAATTTGATTGAATATTTTGTAGATTTTATAAATGAAAAAGCAAATATGAGCGAAGACAGAGCAAAACATTTTTAAGCGTCAAAACTAAATTCATTGACTGGAATTCTGTATATCACTGGCAATCCAATATTTTATACAGCAAAAGAAAACGGATTTAAAACTCTGCAAAATATTGCATAAGGAAAACCTTTATTTACAAATGACCACAAAATTTGCATGTTCCAGTCTCAATGCTCAAACATTTATCAAATTAGTTTCAGAAGTCATTAATATAAAAATGTACAGTACATTGTTTTACTCAATAATAAACCCATAATTTAATCCCCTGGACATAAACTTAAATTGTGCTTAAGAGACAAATTGTATATTCCAAACAAACTTCTTAATCTGAAAATACAGCAATATTATACATGATCTTATTAAAAACATTTCACAAGTAAAAAAAGATCTATTTCTAAATGACAGTACCATGAGCCACAAATTCACAACGAAAATTAAATAACATTAACTTAAAACATCTTTCAGTCACAGCATTTTTGGACCATGTTTTCATTTAGAAAACAACTCTGCATCTATCTTGACTCCATAAAAATCAAAAAAACATCCTGATGTGATCTGCGCAATCTAACAAAAATATTTACAGCATTCTTGACCTGAAGTAGTTTTGGATAAGGCACAAGGAGAGAGTTGACACAGAAAACAGAAACATTGATTTACAAGCAAACACTTTATCATCAACCCCTACAGCTAGAAAAACCCTCCCTCCCTGATACACTTCTGACTGAGACTTTTCATCACAACAGTTCCAAAGTGTTTTAACAGTAGTACACAGAATACAACAAAACCTTAATCTGGCCTTTGCATTGAGACTCCATCAGTGTATAAATCGATATTTTACATTTTCCCAACAGCAAACCCCCCCATTTCACAGCTCTGCAACTTGGTCCTTGATAAAGGGTTTACAGGTTAATGCTCATTATTTTTTAGTACTGAAAATAGATCAAAGGGAGATTAACCTTGAGGAACAGCAGACCCTCCAAGTTTTCCAGTAAAGGTCTGGGCTGGTTTAGGGCACAGTTGACACTAGCTGTGCTGAACAGTGTCTCTGCTGGGATGATGCTTGGAGGGCAGCCAACGTAACGGGCGGCTACTTTGGCAAGATCAGGCCACAGGAACTTTTTCATGTTCCAGTAGTCAAGCGGGTCACAGCTTTGATCAAGTATATCTTCCTCAAGGTACTCTAGCACTGCAAGTTCTGAGGACTTTGGCTTCTCCTCATGTTTTATCTTTTGCCGTACGTCAGCCATTAGGGACCAGAGGTTGTCTCTGTTTGAATGGGAGTCGTTGGATGAAACAGGGGCTTCACTGCAGCCGTTGGGCAGCAAAGGTTTATCTGCGTCTGAGGTAGAAGAGGACACATCCATCTCTTGGATTAGATCTTGTTTACATCGCTCAGCTTCTTCCTCTGTGAATAAAGAGGTTTTGTAGCGTGGATCCAACATGGTTGCCCAGATATATCTGGAATCGTGCAGTGTTTCTGACATTCTGCTCACCATGGCTTCCTTTAGAGACTTGAGCATGTTGTCTATGCCCACAGTCTCATCAAACAGCAGGTCTATTTTTCTGTTCAGGATGTGAATAAGTGGTATCACTTGACCCAGAGTGGCAGCGCGGCTGCTCATCTCCCTGCATGCGACTTCAAAAGGCTTCAGTGCATTGCAGACCGACAGCATCACCTCCCACTGATCGCAGCTAATCATTTCCCTGAAATTGCACTCGATCGACATCTCGTCGATGGCTTTCTTCTGTTCAACCAGACGCTCCAACATGAAAAAGGAGGTCCTCCATTTAGAAGGAACATCCTGAATCAGCTGGTTCTCTGGCAGCTGGTGGACCCTCTGGAGCTCAGTCAGTTTCTCCTTGGCCTTTGCTGAGCGGTGCACACGTTCACAGATCTTCCGTGCAATACTCAGAAGGTTCTGAACCATTCTCTGGCTCTTTATGGCTTCGCTTACAATGAGGTCTATAGTGTTTCCAAAACACTGCATGGTGACATGGCCATGGTCCTCCAAAGCGTTTCTGATATTACTGTTATCGGTTACAGTGAAACCCTTTTTCAGCCCTGATGAGGTGATCCAAGAATCCCACAGATACTCAAGCTGCTTTGGGAGGTCTTGCATATCATGATCACAGTCTATTTGTGAGACACTTAAAAGAGCAGAGCAGTGAAAGTCCTGACCTTGGGGTCTGACACTTGACTCGTACGTTGCCCAGTGGGCAGTAAGGGTCAGGTATTCTCTTGTCTGACTACTGACCCAAATACTAGTTGTGAAATGAACAACACCACCTTCAGCCTCTTTCAGGTGGGTCAGCACGACATCCTTCACCTTTTCATACATGTCTGGTATGGCAGTGCTGGTAAAGTAAGAAGAAGGTGGTAGAGAATACTGAGGCTGGAGATACTCTAGTAGCCTGTTCAGTCCAGCATTTTCCACCATGGCTGATGGCTGAAGATCCAGTGCGAGCATTTCTGCAATAAGTTTGGTGATTTTTTTGGCAACCGGGTGGTGTTCATCTAAGCTTTCATGACTCTGCTCTGTTTCATAAACAGAAGTGTCCATAAGCTCTTGTTTAACATTAATTTCAGCAGACGGCACATCACCTGAGATAGCATTTTTACTTTCAAGAACGTGTCCATGAAACCTCTGAATGTGTCTAAAGAGGCAACTTGTGCCAAGATTTGTAGTCTTTTTGCCCCGGCTAATTGTGCGGCTACAGTGCAAACAAACCACCTTTGTGGGGTCAGCAGGTGAAATGGAGAAATGGTTCCACAGTTTTGACGTCTTTTTACTGAAAACAGGCAGGGTTTGTGGTTTTTTCTCACTGGCTGGGCTATCAGTTTCTTTGGTTGAAACTGTGTCAGTTGCAGTGAGACTTGAGAAGGGATGACACGAAGAAGATTCCTTCTCATCTGTGCTTTTTTGGTTTTTGAGGACATCTGGGTGGCGTCTCATTAGATGCCTCATCAGACAGCTTGTACCAAAGTCACCACGTTTCCCTCGACTAATGACGCATGGACAGTAACGGCACAGTGCTTTTAACTGGTCAACTGGTGACACTATAAAATGGTGCCACACTTCGGATTTTACCCGTTTCATGATTTTCTTGTTTTGCTGGAAAACTGAATTATCCTGATTGAGGCTAGGACCATCAGAGAGGTCACATGGTGATGAAATTAGGGGTGTTTCCTCTCCCTGTATATTGAAGGACAGACTGAGGGAGGACTCTTGCCCTGAGAGTTGCATCAGCTCCTCAGATTCCTCTTTTATGCCCACACTTTCCTCCATGCTTGTGGGCAGTTCATCTGATATGGTTTCTGGGGAGGACGGGAAAAGGGGTGATTCCTTTTTCCCTTCAAATGAATCCTGGAGAGTTTTGCGGGACAAAAGTGAAGGTGGGTTTGTATAGGGTGGGGGGATGTGATTGCCCTGTCCATTCTCCTCAATGACAACCTCTTTGTGGGCCCTCCACATGTGACGAATGAGACAGCTTGTCCCAAGATCTTTACCATTTTTACCCCGACTGAATTCATTCATGCAATGGATACATACTGCTTTGGAATTGTCAGCAGGCGACAGGTAGAAGTGTTTCCATACAGCTGATCTCCGACGAGAACTAGAGCTTTTTGGGGTCCCGGAAAGGCACTCAGGCCCTCCGTCTGACAAGTCTTCGAGGTTGTTTTCATTGGAATGTGAGGATGAGAGCATGCTGCCAACTGTTTCAGTGTTGGCAAATGGTTCTAGTTTTGGTTCAACTTTGGATAACCCTTCTTTGGATGGCAGGTCTGAATTTTCAGCTGAGGAAGTGGACGGTGAAGTGTTCTTTGAGGCAGGAGTAGTGACGCTGTTTGTCAGGTCTCCATTATTTGGTGAGCTTGGGGAGGGAGGTATCAAAGATGAGGCAAGAGAGCTAGTCAGATTATTTGAGGATGCGTCTGCTCCGTCTTGTAAAAGCACAGTGGGGTGAGCCCTTCGTACATGCCTCATTAAACAACTTGTACTGAGGTCCTTCTCATTCTTACCTCGACTGAACTCTTTCATGCAGTATAAACAGATGGCTTTGGTACCGTCTCGTGGTGATATGCAAAAATGATTCCAAGCAGGAGATTTTTTCCTCTGGTTGGTATGACTCCTCATTGATGACAAGAGGCTCTGAGTGACAGCATCCATGGCAACATCATAAAGGGTGCTTGTGTATCCACTTAGTAAATTACTGTACTCATCACCATCTCTTGTTACATAAGACCCAATTGAGCTACCAAATGCTAACCTTTCCCCTTCCTGCATCTCCTCTATTCCATTTGCCTCTGCAATATCCTCATCTTTCACATGCAGACTTGCTTCATTACTATTTCCATACTTTATATTCTCTGGATTTTCTTCTGTCTCAGTGTTTAGGCATTTGTTTGAAAATGTGGGAGAACCTGGATCAGTCTCTTTTGCTTCATCTGACTCCAACTGTTTGTCATCCTGAGAAGATAAATGGGGAGATGGGGGAGAGTCTTTATCCAGTGTAATTGAGGAGCAAACAGGTGACTTTGCACCAGCAGTTTCACGAGGGTTAATGCTATAGGATTTAAACACATAGCCATCCTGACCCTCGATCTTCAGACAGGTCCCTTTCGCCTCTCTTTTTTTACTTTCTATGGAACCACTAGGTTCACTGACCATATCCTCACTCATGTGAGAGACCTCTTCCTCCCCATCCATGGCAGCAGGGTTTCAATAGAATAGTCAGGTCTGCGTTGTCAAATGTGAACCCCCTTTTCAGGCGTAGTCATAGATACAGCAGCTCTCAAGCAGGGGTTGTTATGTGCGTGGGGCTGTCAGGGACACAGGGTGCCTGCTTGTTACTCTCCATTTATGACTGAAGAAGTTCTACAGATAACCTAAAGAGACAGAGGGAGAAAAATTAAAAGTGTATTTTAAAAGAACGAGATTCCCAAAAAAAAAAAAAAAAAAACAGTAAACATGGTTCTCATACAAAAACACAGAAAACCTGTGCATTACATTTTATTTACTGACACTGACAAACCATATTGTTTACTATCAGTATGTTAAACCAAACAGTTTAAAGCAACATGCCCTACTGTAAAATAGTCATGAAACCAATTTAATACAGGAATACAATGTGACAAATCCAAAAACTACAGTATCTGGAAATTAATTTAATCCAGTTTACATGAAAACTCACCACAATAGTCCACATGGAAGTGGTTCAAATGAGGCAGGTATACATAGTAAACTTGGTCTTTCTATGAATGTAGTGTATATTTTGTAAACAAAACTTGCAACATTATTTTTCTCCCCTCGGGAGTACATGACAGCATTGCACAGTATAAAGAACGTGTGCATGCGAGCCGCATCAGCTCAAACCAGTATCGCAAACCCATAACACCAGGAATAACATCAATAAACAATCACACATACTCGCCTATATTCAACTTAATCTAAACCTATTAATGCGACCTACATAACAAATTGTATCGATGGTTATTCATACGTTCTCACGTTTAAGTGGTCATTGAAAATACGCAGAGTGAGGCCATTTCCTGTGATCAGTGACAGCCAGTTTTTCCGGGTTTGGCTGAAGTGCTAGGCAGGAAGACATAAGAGGACAGTGGAGAATAGCCAGCGCTGCCTCGGTATCGTTTCCATGTTCACACACTAAGTTGTAAAAGAGTATCAACACACACAAGCTTATTCTTCATATTCAGCACATACCACGAACTGTAACGCTTGTACGTCTCCCATTCAAATACAATTTAACACTGCAGGCAGTTACGCGACATCATCAGTAAACACCTCTGTGGCTATCCTGATGCTAAGTGTCTTAGCCGCAAGGCTAATAAACACATAAAAAGACACACACGGGTAGAGAATGTCTGTCACATGGCTTTTAAGTACAAACACCGGACCAAATATAACTTCTTTAGCTATCCCATTAACGTTATGTTGACCTAAAAATGGCGATTATGACATTTCGGACCACACCACGACTGCTAGCTGGTTAGCTGCCAGCTAGGCCACACACACAGGACATACTAGCTAACCTGGCGAGGCAGAACCCAGCCGTGGCAACACACGAACCGCACGGGATCCGAATCAGACCAGCGATCACCACGACGTCCTGTCCGCACAAAACCCTCCCGGGACGTGTACGCGAGCCTCGCATACTTACTGTTGAGTGTGACGGCGTGATCTCTGGGTTTTGGCCCCGAAACAGTTAAATTTGACACATTTGATTGATCCGGAGCGGGGTTCACTTTGTTGCTTTTGTCTCCTGGTTTGCTCGCAGTTCGCGTTCGGCCGAAGCAGCTCCACACAGCGTCGGACGGAAGGAACATGTTTTAATGATGTCACTGGCCGAAGGGTCTCCAGCATGGCGAAAGGGGGCAACGAATGTCAGACCCAGTCACAAAACACCGTGTTGTACTTTCTTCTGTCGCTAATATTTTAGTTACTTCTGGTGTTGTTATTAAGACGACAGCCCGAGTGGTAATTTGTGATTTGTTACTTAAATATAGACAAGTTTCATTACATTATAATTAACGGTTAACGTCGAATCATTTAAAAAATAACTTTGTACAACAACAACAATAATAAAACAATTATAATTAACGGATGCGGTGACGTGTTACTGCTAATAATGTTACGACTAATTATTCCTGTGAATTAATGACAGGTCGTGTGTTGCGTTTTCGGCCGTACTGAGGCTGCTGTTTACATTTTTACATAGGGACATACAATATCTGTGATTTTCACGATGGCTCTTTTGGCTCTCGACGGGTCTCTTGACCTTAGCGACAGTGACCGGGGCGAGGTGGTCACCTGGGTGGGGCAGGGCACAGCAGTGTTTTGTTGTTCTTCCTGTTCTCTGTGTGTGGAAGATAAAGTGGGATTTAAATATGTCCCGAGCTTTGCAGAAACACAGACACATTGAAACTAGTATTGGTGGTGTGGTTCTGACTTACACTAGCCCAGTCTTAACAGCGGACAGTGTCAATGTTCCGATCCGCACTGTGTGTTCTGTGTGTGGCTGGTGAGGGTCGACCAGAGTCGGTACATTTATTGTGACAGATGGGCTATTGTGTGAAATCTACGACTCACCACTAACATGACCTCCAGCGTCACACGTAGAGTGGTGCGTACGGGTGGGAGTTGTCTGCTGAAACGCATTGTTGTGTTGGGGGATGAGCCGTCTGTGGTGCCGCTGCTGCTCTCTGGTCGACTGTGGCTATCGAGTCACTTTAGCCCATGAGTAGTCCACAAAGCAATTTATTGTGTGTCCTCCGCAGAATTTCCTAGAGAAAATTCAAAGGCACCAAAATAGACCGCTTTCTCCTTTATTAGCAGCTAAAGAGACCCCCATATCGCCCGTTGGATGAGAACGCTGTGTACGGAATTAGAGCCACTTAGCAGGCCCTATCGCCTCTGCTTTGTAAGGCTACAGGCTAGCTACCGTCTTTTCCAGCTAGCAAAGCTGTTCGAGCATCCGAGGTAAGCGCGTTGGTTTAATTTAATTGTCTTTGCTTTGCGCTTCGACAATGAGAAGTCACACGGTGCTTCTGCACAACATGTATTTAATGTTGCACACTGGTTATGAATTTACTACCACCAAGAGCTCTTGTTTTGTTTGACGCCATTTGCTCCGGTAGCTAGCTGCTTTTGCTAGTTAGCTGGCTAGCTAATGTTATTGTTAGCAATTTGGCCACTTTGGCTGTGAGTCGTTAGTTGGGGAGGTAATTGCATCTCTGCACCAAATGGCCAAGTGCAAACTCCTGCACAGCCATCTGCAAACCTCCGCGACTGGCCGCCTCCCACCGCAGTTAAATGCCTCAGCTCCCAGACTAATGTTTATCTTTCAACCGGCTACATCACTGCAACTCACAACATAGATATTCACTGTGGTTTGAGGCAGTAACATTAGTGAAAATTGCACTGTTCCCTCCCTCTCTTTATCAACTTATGATTCACCATTCATATCATACAATATTGAATTTATGGATTACATTGCCCCACAGTGTTTATCTCTAGATTATTTGTAGATTATTTTTGTATCTGCTAAAAAGTAGATGCTTTAATTAACATATCTTATGCTTATGGTGTTATTTCTTGTATCAGTGTGTGGAATGTTGATTTCACTTAAAGATTATGAAGACAGCATTATATCATAATGATGTGCACAACCTAATGTGTGCGTAAAAAAGTATAGTCTATGTGACTCAGTTTTGTTATTTTCCTGATGTATTAAAGGCAGCTATTTCAGCAAACTCCATCTACATTCTCTGCCCTGGGTTAAATTGACTCCACTAAATTATACGTCTGTAGATCTCTAAATGTGTCCTACTCGTTCTGTGTGACTGCAGCAACACGGAGCATCAAGATGAAGAAGAAAGCTCGGCAGCACCGTGTTTCGGTGCCGCAGAGGCCCCCATCGCCCATCAAGCCTTCCCCAAACAAGCAGATCTTGACCTACGCCCAGGCGCAGCGCATGGTGGAGTTCGAGATCGATGGCCGCATCCACCGGGTCAGCATATACGACAAGCTGGATGTGATCTCGGATGACGACCCCACGGTACAGGAAATGATGGAGTGTACCAGCAATAAAGAGAATGCTGATAAACCACAGCAGCAGGTCCTCCTGAGGTCAGTGAGACTAAAAAACAACCAGGAGAAGAGGAATGCTGCACTGGGCATCACTGGTCACGGCGAAGGAGCTGGACATCATGCTGGTGCTAATGCTGGTCCAAAGCTTCCAGAGCCAAAGTTCCGGACAGTGGAATACAACCTTCCAGCAGTTCCTAAGCGCCCAGCTACCTTTTATAAATACACAGAGAAAACCGAGGAAGAGCTAGATGAGGAAACAGAATATGACATGGATGAAGAAGATTATGCATGGCTAGATTTGGTCAATGAGAAACGGCGAAGCGAAGGGGTCAGTCAGGTGTCCCACAATGTTTTTGAGTTCCTTGTTGATCGCTTTGAGAAAGAGTTGTACCTGGAGAGCTTGGATCAGGGCTGTGAAAAACACGCTGCCATTGATGAGGATGCTGTCTGCTGCATCTGCATGGATGGCGAGTGTCACAACGGTAACGCTATTTTATTTTGTGATATGTGCAACATTGCTGTGCATCAAGAATGTTACGGCGTGCCCTACATTCCTGAGGGTCAGTGGCTATGCAGACACTGCCTCCAGTCACCCACCCAGGCCGCAGACTGCATCCTTTGTCCTAACAAGGGTGGAGCAGTGAAAAAGACAGATGATGAACGCTGGGGTCACGTGGTGTGTGCGCTGTGGGTCCCTGAGGTTGGCTTCTCCAACACCACCTTCATTGAACCCATTGACGGGGTCAGCCACATTCCTCCAGCTCGCTGGAAGCTCACATGCTACCTCTGTAAGGAGAAAGGCGTTGGAGCATGTATCCAGTGCCACAAAGCCAACTGTTACACTGCCTTCCATGTCAGCTGCGCCCAAAAGGCCGGCCTCTATATGAAGATGGAACCTATCAAAGAGGTAACAGAAACAGGAGAGCCAACCTTCTCTGTGAAAAAAACAGCCTACTGTGGAGCTCACACACCCAACGGGTGCGTAAGGAGGCCCGTTACAGTCTATGATGATGCCAAACCCAAAAATGGACTATGTAAGAAAATGGACAAAGGGGGAGCATCTAGTAAAAGACATTCAAAAGGAAAGCAGAAGAGAAAGAGTAAGAGAGTTGAGCCGGACGTTGACAGTGAAACTGAGACCTCTGCCCCCGTGCCTTCGTTTCCTGCTCACAGGTACACATACCATAGGGGCTGACATGTGAATCATGGGAATTGTAGTGTTTGGTTAGTTCGAATGTCATACTTAGTTTCGGCATCTTGGTCTCTGAATCTGTAATTGTTGCTGTGCAAGCACTTTTTGCAGGCTTTGACCGTGGGACACTGGCTCATACTTAACTTTCCTTGTATTAATATGGTCTGTGTTTAGTGCTGGCTTAATATTGTAGCTGTTTTTTATTGCTCTTAAACTTACACCTAAAGGTCACTGGACACAGATTCTACAAACTGTCTTTTAAAAATCAAATTCACTGGTTAAATACCTCCAGCAGCTATTGACTTGATATGTTTGGAAGATTTATGTTGCTATCTCTGTGTCGCTGGGACTTGTCCTCCTAATATTTGTCTTATTGGTTCCTCTAGGTTACAAACGATTCTGAACCAGGTGTCAGTCCAGAAGAAGAGAGTGTTTGTGGAGCTAGTCCTAAATTACTGGACATTAAAGAGGCAATCCAGGAATGGGCTTCCTCTTCTCAGACGCCTTCAGACAAGCCTGCAGTCTCAGAAGAATGCGCAACCGGTTTGTTCAGCTGTCAGTCAATCCCAGGAGTCTTTCAGTCTCCATTTTGCTTCTTCCCAAAGTATCTGTAGTTTGTAGAACTTGGATTATGTTTTATGATTATCTATGCAGACACATCTAAACACATTTGGTCACACCGTGTACATTTTGTGCAGTATGCTGATCAGCAATTAAGTGCCGCTGTTAAAAAGATGTTTGATGACGTGTGAAAATTGTTTTTTGTGTGATCCTTGCCCAGAAAAGTGTACATATTATCAAAGACGAACATTTTTTATTCTGCTCATTAATGTATGTGGTTTTTTTTATGTCTTTTCCAGAGACAGATGGAAGAGGAGAGCAGGGCATTAAAGGACCAGTTGAAGGAATGGCACCGTCTCAGACACGACCTGGAGAGGGCCCGACTGTTGCTGGAGTTAATCCGCAAGCGGGAGAAGCTCAAGAGGGAAGAGGTAGGAGTGGATAGATTAAGAGAGTCAACTGACTGTATAAAATTTACTCCTGGCTAGTGAAAATTAGTCTAGTAACAATAAATAATAAAGCTTTTTTTGTGCTGTGTTGTAGACAAAGCTGCAGGAGACTCTCCTAGAGATGCAACTGACTCCCTTCAGTATTTTGCTCAGAGCTCTCTTGGACCAGCTTCAAGCCAAAGACCAGGCGCGGATCTTCACTCAGCCAGTTGATGTCAATGAGGTGAACACAAAAGAAGAAGAACATACTTGGGAAATTAAATCACTGCATTCCACATACATCCTCACATGCATTTTTTAGTTAGGTCACAACATTAGTACATAGAGTAGCATGAGGAGCAGTGGGCTGCTCCCCCGACAGAAGCGCCCAGGGAGCGAATTTGGGGGTTAAGGGCCTTGCTCAAGGGCCCAAGGTGGTGGACGGCAGATGGCGGCGCCTCTCATCATTTTTCCGGCCTATCCGGCGTATAGACCGGCAACCTCACATTCCCAAGCTTGATGGTAGCTCAGGTCTGGGATGGTGGCGCATCACCCAGTCTTCGGCAGGGCTGGGATTCGAACCGGTGACCTCCGGGTCCAAAACTTCTTGGTCTCAAGCCCGATTCTATGACCGCTTCGCCACCACCTCCCCAAAAAACACACAAATTCCTATTTTCTTTTTTCTCCGTATGAGTTTTGCCATTTTTTACGTGCAGTAATACAAAGGTGTACGCGTATTGCAAAAAATCTTATTTAAAAAGTGTTGTTTCTGTTGAGTTATTGTTTTTTTTGTATGTGCAATCTACCTATAGGTGAGTGTCTTAAATGCCAGTGACTTGCTGATCTATAAGCAAAACTGGACATACAGGTTTATATTTCCACACTGCCCATTGCCTTTTGCTGCTATTCTGAATTTTAAGACTTAAAATTTTACTTAATGTAGGTAATGCTTTTCTTGTTATTCAGTCTCTTAGAATGCTGCTCGTGTTTTAAAGGATAACATGCACAGGTTGATGTGAATGAATTTCCATGTTTTACTTAAAATGCTCAAATATGAATGAAATAAAATTCAGTTTTATTGGTCATAATAGTCAGCTACTACTCCCCCATTAGGCTACAACTCCCCTATTAGGCTACCACTCCCACTGTAACTTGTTGGATAAAAACCTGAAACATGCAACTTTTCATATCAGTTTATGTCAATTTCTTATCTGCTGTGTTCTGTAGGTGCCTGACTACCTTGACCACATCAAGCACCCAATGGACTTCTCCACAATGCGGCAACGCATTGACGACCAGGGCTACAACAATTTTGAGCAGTTTGAAAGTGACTTCAACCTCATTATTGAAAACTGCATGAAGTATAACTCAAAGGACACCTATTTCTATCGGGCTGCTGTTCGCCTCAGAGATCAGGGTGGCGTCCTGCTTAGAAAGGCCCGCCGTGATGTGGAGAAAATTGGCTTTGACATGGAAAGTGGCATGCACCTGACGGAGGCCCCAGAAATCAAAGCGGCAGCATCCTTTTCTTGGGAGGATGGTAAGAGCATCAGTAAAATCACATGTTGCTGTGATACGTATAGTATGTATCACTGGAGTCAGATTGCCATAGCAGTTGACCGAAATTTTTTTTTCAAAAATGTTTTTAATTATTTCCTTAGTGGACCGCCTACTTGTATCAGCCAATCGGGAGCATCTCTCTCTGGACGAGCAGCTGAAGCAGCTGCTGGAGAAGTTTGACCTGACCTGTGCCATGAAGTCTAGCCCCTCCCGTAGCAAGCGGCTGAAGCTACTCAAAAAGACCATCGGTGATGTTCGCAATGAAATGAGCCTGAAAAGAGTCCTACGCTCCCACCACCACTGTTCTTCCTCCATAACTCCTTCTACACCAGCATCATCATCATCATCAGCTCCCTCCCACCTAGAGATGAGTAAAGCTGAAGAAGAGAGACTGAAGCATAATGGACATTATCTGGATGATGAGGGTAAGTGGGAATCTGGTTTGACTTAATTATAAGGTTGACATGGTCATGCAGGTGCTGTGATTTTGTTAAAAATTCTGAAACTTATGTCAGACGTTACGCCCCTACTCCAGTCCACAATCTCAGAGAGCAGGAAAGTCATGTTTCTATCGCTTCCAAGCGACATCATTGTGGCTCACATTATTGTACAACAAGCGTGGCTTGTTGTTCATATTATTGTTGTTGTTGTTCATATTATCTAACTTTCCTAAATAGAGACTCAATCACATCTGCATCATGTTATTAGCTGATGAAACCAATTGAATGTGAATATAAGGTTATTAGTGAAATAGTTAAAGTCTAATAAGATTTTTCAGTGAGATTGGCACTAACATATTATTAAACATTACAACAGTAAAAACTCTTAATTGGCACAAAATGTGCCCAACAAACATTATGAGTCATAAATCTGCAGTTTATGCGTCCTGATTTCTCTTTCGATCCAACTCTTATTCACTGGGCTGTAGACAACAATAAAGAAATAGAAAAATACAGTTTTAACTGTTGGTATAGTAAAGGAATGTTTTTTTTTTCAGGAATTCTTAAAGTTGTAAAACGGCTTTAAAAGGACAGTGAAAAACAAAACTGGAAAAAAAAAATCAAGTGACCCAGTAAAACTTTATAACTTTTGTGAACTTTTTAATCCAAATAACCCACACATTAATAACCTAAACTTTCCATGGAGGTGATGGTTGTGCTCAGGAGCAGGTGTTAGTAGTGAATCCTAATAACATTTTTGAGCGTCCTTGTAGAACTGATCCCCCTGTGTACCCAAGGAACCGTCGTTTTGCCAATAAAAAACAAACTATATCTGTAAACGAGGTAATAACTCTGATATTGCAGAGCATCACACACGGTGTCAGCCCAAATGCAGCCTCAGACTTGAACACACAACAATTTCGGTTGCATTAAGTCCAGTGAAATTAGCATTAAATTGAGCAAGAGGGGGGGAAAGAATAATAAACCCCTTTTGATCGGATTTTTATTCATAGAAGTGCCCCAGTGTTATGCTAAACCCTTTCTAGTTTTACTTATGTGACAAAACCCAATGCCATACCATATAATGCAGTGTCTGCATTTCTGCAAACACACGGACAATGTGGATTTTGCAGCATGTTATGGTTCCAAATAGCTTTATGCTTGAGGTCATTTTTTTGTCATGGTTATATTTTTACTTTGACATGTTCAGTGTTGCTAATCACTTACCATGAAATCTTTATTAAAAAACTATTTAAAACTTGGTAACAGAAAACCAAATTGTGGTTCATAAAACTCTATGGGGCCTTTGTGACATGGCCTGAATAATGTCTGCTACACTTAGCAGATTAAATGATTACTGCTGACTCTATAGTCAAAATTAATAGTATTCTATTAAAGTGTATGTGTTGTCCTACTTTACAGGAGACAAATGCCTTCCTCCTAAACTGGAGCCCTCAGACTCCATACCACCCCTAATCCACTCAGACACAGATCCTGAGCCCCCCACCCTCAAACCAGTTGACGCTGCCCCAGACTGTGAAGACACGAGTCACAGCAAGAGAGCCAGGTTTGATCAGGAAATGCCGGAACTGCTCTCCTCAGCTCCATGTCTCAATGGCCACTCACGCGACAGCCTGCAGAGCTCTTTGCTGGACGGAGATGTGAGCGTGGTGGCTACATCAACTTTAGCTGAGCCCACGGGAACGGTCAGCCGCAGGACTGCAGTGCTCTTTCGCAAATCGAAGGCCGCCAGTCCACACAAGCCCCAGAAGAGCGGAAACGAGTGTGCTGATGGCGTCAATAGAAAAGATGGTGAGGAGGAGGAAGATGATGACGCCGCACAACTCGGTTCGAAATCCTTCCTGTCAGTGGTCATACCAAGGCTGGAAACGCTGCTTCATGGCAAGAAGAGGAAACGAAGTGGCAGCAGAGACAGTGAAGAAGAGAAGGGGGGAGAAGAGGAGGGGCAAGAAGAGGAAGGAGTGTCTTCTGTGAAGAGACTGGACACCGGTAAGAAGTTTCAAAGAAAAAATGATCTCAACGTGAATGACTTTCCTTCAGGTTCCCCATTGAATGAGCAAAATATTTTGTTTTGTGGGCAGCTTATTGATGTACAAACATTGCAATTAACTGTTTCGTGGCTCACTGACAAATTACAAGTTGTTCAACCGTAAGTGACAAAAGACACTTGTTTAGTCTCTTATGTCTGTTTGCTTGAATTGGATTAGAGGTTGGCTGAACAGAGTATTATATTTGTCTAATTGGTTGTGACTGTCTGCTGTGTGTTATTTCAGGTCTGTCAAGTGGTTTTCTGGAGATGGAGAAGGATTTAGAAGACCCCAGCATACCCTTGGAGCCACGAAGACGCTGTGCCTCTGAATCCTCTATTTCCTCATGTAGCAGCCTGCCAGGAAGCACCAGGTAATCAACAAATCAACAACCGGTGATGTTCACATATAAAAACTTCATTATGAATGAGACCTGACTTTGGAGCCACAATCCTCCAACCAGCCACACTGCAGGAGAGTGTAGAAAGCCTCAACTTTATGCAGCTGTTCTCAGATTCTGTTCTACTATGTGAAGAAACATTTTTTTTTAACTTAAAACAAATTGAGGGATTTGCTTGATAGTGATAGTTGTGTCTTTCAGCTACCCTGTTTCTTTAATGAATTCACGGGACAAAATAATCTGGCAGTGGCGGGTATGTCTGAAAATAATTATCAAGTTGGAGCAAAGTATGCAAATAATATGCACAACACAATAAGCACACAAAACAACAGATTTAGTAGAGGCCAGATATCGTCAGGTACTTTGTATCTACTTGATGTTTTTACAGAAGTTTTTCTTTCTAAAGTCGTGTATTTGTCTTCTGTCTCCTTTACAGCACTATTCTCAGTCTTCCAAAATGTGGGAAGGGAAAACCCGCTTTGGTTCGGAGAAACACTGTGGATGATAAGAGCGAACTGATCGCCTGCATCGAAACCGGGAATTTTGCAAAGGCAGCACGGATCGCTGCTGGTAAGTTAGCTGCTTCATGTGTCAAAACAAAATGCATGCATGTAGGTTTGTGTAAACAAAGTCAAAATTATTAACTTATAAGAACACTGAGTCATCATATGTGGTTTTTAAAACTAAGACAAGGTTAAATGTGGACAGGACAATGTTAAACCTAGACTTAACTCTTGTCCAGATACCCATGTGGCCTGAAGGAATTGCTGTACAGTAAGTAGATGTGTATATATATACCGTATATGTGTCAGATGTCAGCAAGTCCTGTTTGAAATACTTGAATATGTATCATCCACACTATGAAAAATGAAGGTGAAAGGATGACATTTAATTGCAGCTTCAGTGTCAATTTGTTCTTTGAGTGGTATAATCAAACTTGAAGACACCTGGTGTTCATTCACAATCAAAAAAGCAGAATTGGGAATTAAGAGAGCCTCCAGCCAAGTTCTTGTGACATTTGACAGTGATTAGTGAATCTTTGCACTCTGTCTGCCACCATGGCTTGTAACCAGTCAGCATCTGGAGAGTTTTGCTCACATAATATTCATATTTGGCTGAAAAAATGGTACAAATGGCTGGTAAATTTTAATATATGTCGATTACCATGGGTCTTGCAGGGAAAAGTTAATTTCTTGCTGGGTTTGTAGTGTGCTTCTGCTCATAAAGCATGGCTTTTTTTAAATGCGTTTCTGTGCGTGTTTAAACCCACACATAACCTGTTTGGTGTTGTTCCCGCTTCCATAGAGGTTGGCAACAGCAATATCTGGATGCCTGCTAGTGCTGCAACAGTTGCATTGGAACCCTTAAAGCTAGTCTGGGCCAAATGTAGTGGATACCCTTCCTATCCAGCTTTGGTGAGTGTTTATTGGAGAGAAAGCATGACAGTCCCTGTCTTAAATCCATTTACTCTGACATTTTGTTGTCATCTCTGCACTGGGGCACAATGAAAACTAACTATGACTCTCTGCTCTCAAAGGATAATGCAATCGTTTCCCTACAGCTGTTATTAGAGTTTTCAAGTGCCTGGTCAACTTGCCTGCTTTTTCCTGTAGGCGGCAGTATTTCTCTGTTAACCAGTGTAATTTGACCTTAGCAGTAAAGGACAACTGAGGAAAAAGTATCTTACTACCACAAGCTGGTTACATGTGAGTGAGTGAGTGAGTGAGTGAGTGAATGAGTGAATGAGTGAATGAGTGAGTGAGTGAGTGAGCGAGTGAGCGAGTGAGTGAGCGAGCGGGCGAGCGAGCGAACCAACAGTAAACTAATCTTTTCTATGTAATCAAATGATTCTGTGCATGTTTGCCATGCATTGTGCATTCATGAGCATGTATTTGTGACTCCCCTCTCGTCTTTCTTGCTGTATGTAGATTATCGACCCTCACATGCGGCGTGTGGCCTGTCAGCACAACGGGGTGTCCATCCCCATGCCCCCCACAGATGTGCTCCGCATCGGAGAGCAGATGCAGTACAAAGCCGAAGAGAAACTCTACCTCGTACTCTTCTTCGACAACAAGCGCAGCTGGTGAGTTTCGCTCTCTAAAGAAATGATATAAGCTGCTGCAGATTTCTACAAGGGTAAACCACATCAACCTGGGTGTCAGCTGATCATTATTCTCTTGTGGCTACATGCCATCACTTACCAAGACAAAAAAAATCACTTTCACTTCAAGAGGCATTTGAAAAATTTCATCTAGATTTCAGTCACCAGGAAAATGTTTTTAACTGTCTCTGCCAATGTGAAAGTAGATTTAGCATTTGTTTCACAAATATCTTTTATCTACCGCTAAGAAAAAAATATTTCAACTTTTAGTGAACATTGCGAACAAGGCTTTTATTCAGAGAATGTTTGTAAAATGACAGGAAGCATTTTAAATACATTGTATTTTCGACACCACTTTAAAAAAAATTGTTTTACACCTCTCTCTTCTGCTGCTTTTACTGTTGAAATCTGCACCTGCACTCCTGACAATATTATGTGCATGTGATGTCTATGAGTACCTGAGTAGTGGGACTTTCTCCAAACGTCATTGATGCTACCAAAAAGCTGTCACATTTAAATACTGAAGTCAGTTTTTGAGGGAGACTGCTTTTTCAAGATAAGTATGAACAAAGAATTTTCTTACTTTTAAAAGGAAACATTGCAGGTTGCTCAGGCTCAGCAGTTAAATTGCACGCACACTGAAAATTAACCTGATTTTTATGCAGATGTGTTCGTTAGTGTCATTGTACTGAAACAAAGAAACTTTCTAACAGGTTTGAAATCCAGTTACTACAGTTAAATAAGTTTTTCAACTTTTTGCTGCTGTTGTTTCAGTACTGTTATATTTCATACTTAAAGTTCAGGTGTGTGACAACATGTTTTTAGATGAGGCAGGGATGGGGTGAAGTGTAAAATCTGTAAATCAAAATGTTGTGGGAGGCATAAGCAGACATACAAACATGGCAGGAAGAAAAAACTACATTTACTATATAGCTATTATATTAAATAGCTATCTAAACATCATCAGTGTCTAGAGGTGCAAGATATATATTGTTTTGTGCTGAATAATTACCATGTAAATCGTGAGTTCTGGTGAGTTTGGGGGAATGACATGGACAAACTGAGACTTAATAATATATGACAAAACAATCAACAGACTTCTGTTACTTCAAGCCAGGTCATTTTTTTGCTGCGGCGGTGCACAACTGAATGCTTACCCGTTTAATGTCTCTACATTAACGGGTCAAGTCTTTTGAATGCTTAAGTTTAAAGAATATAATAACAACAATAATAAAGATCAGTTTTCTGAAACAGCTGATCCAACTTCTGTCCATCCAAAAATGTCCTGTAACAGCATTTCTAAGAAAAAACCCCCCAAAAAACGAATCACATTTTAAAGGATATCGTCATATAACTATTATCAAATAATTTCTAAAAATAATCGAGATTTCTTTTGCCCGTATCTTACAACCCTACTTATGTTTCATAACCATTTCTGGGTGGTTTTCACATCACAGTTTGATGTTTTGCGTTTGAATCAATGGGAAAACCATTCAGACTAAGATCCTGTTCAGATGAGGTAAAGTCAAAGCTTCTCCTCTGTTCTTCAGGCAGTGGCTTCCTAGATCCAAGATAGTTCCTCTGGGGATGGACAAGACAATAGACAAGATCAAAATGATGGAGGGACGCACATCCAGCATTCGAAAGGCTGTCCAGATCGCCTTCAGCCGCGCCATGGACCACCTGAGCATAGTGCAGGGCGAGCCAGTCAGCGATCTCAGTGACGTGGACTGATGACAGTCGTTGGCTCTCTCCCTGTACATTTCTTGTACCAAATACCTTGTTTCTACAGGAGACTCAAATGTTTACTGGGCACCTGCTGTAAAAGGTGGTGCCTGCTACTCATCCATTCCTACTCGTGCACACTCCTCCTACCGTGTGCCGATGGGACACGGCTGCTGCTGAAATGAATGTGTCTATCTCTTCTCTCCACCTCCAGGCTTGTAACTGTTCTTAGAGACTGCTCCCCTATTTTGTTACTCCCACCTTATATGCACCAATCATAACTGTTGTTGCCATTTTTCACTCCAGGACAAATAAATGTGTCTATACATTTTTCGATAACCTGAACAGTTGTGTCATGGTTTTCCTGTAAAACCTAACACCAGTTGTTGTATTTTGCCGCAGTTGTCAACTTGGTTCGTTAATTTGGCATTTGCCAACTTTCATTTCTGTTGCAAATTATAAAAACAAAGCATTCGGTAGCTGGTAAACCAACTACAGTGGAATGAGAAAAATACATTTCCTGCCTACATGAAGGCCTTTCAGCTGCATTGAATCAGCTGCACCCAAAGCTTATGTTTATGTTAAGGTCATATTACATCACTGTGTACACATATCTTCCTTTTTATTTAAACTGTAAATAATCTGTACAGTTGCCTGACACTAACTTATTTTGTAGTTATGACACAGATGGGTACTGTACAGGAGTTTTCTTAATATTTATACTTGATTCATTCTTGGCACTAAGGTGAGAGTGCTGATTTACCAAGACTGTGTGATCAAGAAGAATAAAAAGTGCAAAAGCCTTAGTATTGAGGAGTTTAGGGCTAAAATGTCATATTTCTAAGAATTACAATGTTATTCCCTTCTTCATTGTATTAAGTTATTGAATTTTATAATCACAAGCTTCCATCTGGCATTAATTTGTTTTGTACAATATAGTTTTAGTATTTTTTTTCTTCATATATATTTATATAATTTGACGATATGGTAATACAGTTTGTAAGTCATACAGGCAGGCTGATGCTGTGGACACAGAACGTATTATTGTTCGCAAGAAACCAAAAATGTTGTTACCCAGATGTTTATTGCTGATTGATTTGCTGTGTGACTATTGTGATTGTTGCCAAAAAGAAAAAAAAAGTATTTTTGGTTTTGCTGTAGTCGTAGGGAGAAATGCCTACGTTAACTTATTGTAAAGTATTTGCATTACTTTATATTTGAGGAAATACGTTAAAACTAACTGTGGTAAAACGGCACATTTTGTGATGGATACTTGCCTTTTTTAAGTAACCTTTTCTAACTTTTTTTGTAGTTGTAGACTGAAAGACTTTTCATTTTATACTATTGCCTATTTTTTTCTGGGTAGCATTGGGTAGTTTTGGTATATTTCATTTTGTACTTAACTGTAGTAGATTTTTAATCAGGTCATATGGAATATTGCTGGGACTGTTTTTTTGTAGTAAAGAAAAAAATAAACAAAAATATAAATGAAAATATGACAATGTACCCCAACACAATTTCATTTGTCTCCTACTGATTTTCAAAAATCATGAATTATTCATGTTGTTCAAATAAATGTTTGAACCATCCACAAAGTCACTGCTCAATTAAGTGACCGAGAACTTAATTTTAAAAAAAGGAAAATTTGAATTTGATATTAAATTTAGCCTTTTTTCAGCCTTATCTGGGACATGAGAAAGACTTTTATTTCTTTTATTCTTTTAATACCACTCAAATAGACTGTGTGTCCTTCATGGTTGGCGGAGGGCAGACACTAATTCAAACAACCACTTGCCATATGGCACTGTACCATGCTCATCTACTCAGCTGATTATTGTCCACTTGAATTGCAAATTGTGTCCTATAGGTTGCCAACTACATAATGTGGACTGCAAAGATTGGTTCGTTTATGGACTGTGTCAGAACAACTAGACAAAAACAATGGTTTGAAAATCAGGGTATTATTTTCCTGAATGGCCAATCAAGCCGCATCATGTCAGAAGAGTTATTGTGATCAGTAGTAAACAGATACATTTACTCAGCTTTTATTTAGAACATTTTTACAGCTTCAGGAAATGTTTTTCTAAATTGCTTTCCTCTCTGCAGCTCCTAAAGATAAGTTTGTTTATCTGTTGATCTTACAGTAATGACTTACAGTAATGACAGGAAAACTGTACCAAAACTACAAATGGAGCAATCTGAAAACACTCCATCACAAGTAAAACACATCAGATCATTTGTATTGTCACCAGTGAATCGGTTTACAAACAGCGTTTTACACGTGGAGCCAACTGAATTCAAACTAGCTTCACATTATGTTTTGGTGGATTAATTTGGTGTATGTTTTTTTTTGTGAAATACTTATAGCTTTCACAACTAATTTAAATGTTGTTTAAATTAAAATATATGAGGCACTGTCTCTGATAAACATGCTAATAGCTCCTAACCAGTTTATTGATGACTGATATAACGTATAAAAACAAAAAACATCAGTAGAATAATCTCACTTGAATAGAAAATGTATATTATTTTTAAAAATGTGATGGAAGGAGAGTTTAAAGTTAAACAAAACTGCTAAATGATCAAGCTAATTGAAAGATACACTTGTGGTATCCACAACACAGAGAGGAGCGGTCATGTCAGCTCGGTCCACAGGGAGACGCTGTGGTTCCATAATAAAATCTTCCGTGTTGCGGAAGCGAGTGTCCCAGACGCGGTGTATCAGCGGACCGGAGCAGCTCGGCTCCGCTGCGGTCTCCTGCTAGGTAGGCATCACTATTCCGCGAGAGAACCGTCTCCACCATTGCTCAAACGCCGAGTGCGACGAGTAGAGTGAACGTCAGTTAATGCGGTATCAGACATGGCCGCCGACTCTCCCCCTGCTCTGTTCCAAAAACAAAACAAACAAAACAAAAACAAATAACCGCAGACACAAACTGTCTCCCCCTCATTAATTTATTGTCTCCTCCCTGCTGGGGCGAGCTAACTATCCAGCTAACTCTGTTGGTTTGTATGCTAACGGTGCAGGTGAACGTGAGCTAGCAGAGATGAGGGCTTAACATGTGGCGTAAACTCTGTGGCTTCAGTCTCAGACACGTCTCACATGCAAATTTGCCCCCAAAACTGTTGAAATATGCATTTCACTGAATCCAATCCAGCTTTAGTTACCTCAGGCTGCTCACATTCACTGAGGTAAAGCAGGTTTATGGAGATTAAATGAGCAGGTAATGGCCCTGTGATATAGAAAGCCAACCTTCATGCCACGCTGAAAGACATCTCCCATCTTTATAAACAACAGGAGCTAATGTAGTCTCACGGAGACACACAGCAGAGACTGACGTGTCCCCCTTCCCTGCCTTTGTCTGTCTGTCTGTCTTCACCAGGTACTAATTGTATGGGGAGGTAAACACAGCAGTCAAGTGGAGAGGACGCCGAGTCAAGCGTGAATATCAATCTGCCCACATCAGTGTCATCAGATGACTTTGACTGAGTTGGGACGGGCTCATTAGAGTGGAGGAGCCTGCAGAGCTCACCAGTTAACAGGTATGTGTGTGTGTGTGCATATGTGGGTGTGAGGGTTGGTGGGGATGTGTAATCCAAACCCCCTGCACAGAGGTGTCACCAGGGTTCAGGGAGGAAATGTCACGTTCCCACACAGATAAAATCCTCTGCGTCTGCAGACGTGGGCAGGCAGAGACATTGAACCACACAGGTTTCATGGATGTAAATGTGTGTGGGCATATTCCATATTCATGCATCTGATCATTATGAACTTGTGCCACCTGTAGTACTTTGGCTCCCGTGTCATGAAGTGACAGAAATAAATGCTTGGGTTGCACACCAATGTCAGACCTGGCAACTAATTCCTGATAACTTTTACTATGCCTAGATTTTGGTGAAAAGTAAAAAAAAGAAGTTTATTTTCTGACTTTTTTGGCATTCTTGAATCTCATGAGACAAATTCACTGAACCATGAGTTTTTGTTTCATACGCGAGTTATTGTTATTGGTTTTCTGACAACAAGCTAGTGAGGTGCTGGGTCTTTTCATATGCTACGTTTAATATCAGCTAAAACTATCGAATGCCAGATCCTTTAATACAAAGAAGCTTCTTGATTAATATGAATGTGAAGCTTGAAGAGCTTAAACAATTCATCAAGAGAAAATTAATTTGGATAATCCATTACTATTGTGAATTTTCAAGCAAACATAGTTTTTATCTTATGTTTTACAAATACTTCCTAAAAATTCACCTTGAGCCAAAAGTTTTGAATACGGGGCTGTCCAGCGTAGCGGTGGGGCTAAAGGGATTAAACATGTTTTCACCTTGAATTTCAAAAAGCCAAAACAAAACTTCCATACTGGAACAAAATCTCTTAAAAATGCTGCCGAGACTCCTCATAGCTGTAGCTGAAAGTTCAGAGGTGTGTGAGGTGATTTGAAAAGGAAACAAACTCTGAACCCTGCCCCGATCCTCCAGCATTAAAAATCGAGCAGCTCGTCCACTTTCCTTTTGGAACATGCACAAACATATTATCCTTTACAGCTCCCTTCCTCTCTCCCTTTGTCTGTCTGTGACTCGCTCTCTCTCACTGTGGGTCCCTGATAGGCCCGATCTCCAGTGGCCATGTTCAAAACACTAGGCCAGAATAGCACAGGCCCTAGGTAAATAAATATTTATGGGGTGTGTTTACTTCTTAGCACAGAGGCGAAGTAGAAATAGTGCGTTTCCAAGGTGAGAAAAACAAACAACTTCAAAGGAATTTAAATGCGGTTCATGTAAATTTTCTCCAACAGTCGCATGTTTCTGCAGAGATTATCGTTAGATTGTTAATGAAGGATTCACGCCTAATGCCGGATGGCCTGATTATTGTCTGCTTGCAGAAACAGGAGCCCAGAGACATTGGCGAGTCAAGTCGATTTAGTTAATTTAAACATATGTGCTCAGCTATGTGCTGCATATTTACAGTCGTGAGGTCCTCTGTCATTTAGTCTTTTAAGGCTTTTAGGCAGCAGGGAAACTCAGATCTACGTTTTCCATTGATCACAGTGGCACGTGATCAAAAGCTCCTGGTGGTTGAGATGGAAGCTCTGTGCCGTGTAGGGTAAAAAAAAAAAAACATCAACCATCCCTTAGGTTGTCATTTAATCACTACTAATCTGTAACAAACTATGCAGGCTTTCACCAAGACTGCAGCTTAACACCTGAGATCTAATACAAGATCTCACGACGGCTGCTCTTCATATGTGCCCCATCAAACGCAGCCAGGCGATCGTCCAATTATAAGTTAATGCCATGATTCAACTGGCTCCGGAAACATGGTGATGCTTGTGTGTGTTTGTGTGTCAGAGGGTGGTTGGTAATGGGGGGAGATCAGCGGGACTCAGAGCGCAGCCCTTTGATGTGAAAGATAATTACTTGTGTAGTCAAGCTAATTAGCAAAAGTCCAGAATAAAAGTAAATAGGCTAACTGTCACTTTCACAGTAGCCTGAATGAACTCAAGCTGGGAGCCAAACAGTGTGTAATTTCCAGTTTTAAATTAAAAATTTAGGATGTGCAACTGGGGACAGTTTTTATGTCTATGTGTAAATCCAACAACCTACTTCAATGAAGCCAAAATAAAGCAACCATTCACTGAAATGTTGAACCACTATTAGTTTGAAAGGAATATCTACCTTTCCTGAAAAGCTTGACAAAGAGTGTTGACAATATTCAGCATTTTAAAGGGCCATTTGGTTCCCAGTATTAGAATAATGCAGAATCCTGGTACTGGCTTATGTTTTGGCTGATATTAAATGAGAAATAGCAAAACAGAAATATTTAATTTTATAATCCGATTATACTGTATCTTTTGTCAGGTGCTTTTATTAGAGATCACCTCAGCAACTCGTTCAATCTGATTTTTTTACTTACGATATATGTTTAAACTCTCAAATATCAATGTTTGTATTCCACTCAAAAATTCATTTACCAGTGGTATTTAGAATTTTTGATTCACTAAGGTCCATTCCGTACATCTACTTCTTCTTAGAAATGTTTGTCCAAACACCAAGATGAAACTCTATGAATTTATTTATTTTTGCTATTTAAACTGCTTGAGTCTTTGGTTGAAAGTTGAACATACTGCTAGTGCTTACACAGATGGATCCTGTACTACAGTTGCATATATGTGTGTGTCAGAGTGAGTTTCAATAGAGGAGACCTTTCGATGTGATGCGTCTTTTTGTTATGTGCCTGCACAGATGTGCTGCTAAGTGGCTTCATCCCAGCTCTCGTGGGAAAGAGATTCCCATCACTGTTGTCATCACCATTCTGCCACATTCCAAGGACACTGTTGTAATTGACAGGCTTAATGTGTATCTTGCCAGAATTGGATTTGATCCTGTGGGCTCTGCCACAAGGCCTCTATGTTAGATTTACACTTTAGCCCCGCACTACCCTCTCTTTTCTCTGGCGAACAAACAAACAGAATCACCTCTCCAGGAGCAGCTCGCTCCTTCCCCCTTGCTGCATTGTGGTGAGATCATGTTTGGATCTGTGTCGCCGGGTGATTTTGTTTTGTTTCTCCATGATGGCAGGGACGTAGGGACGGATTTGTTCCTGTGAGAGACGAAATGGAAGAGCAGGTGTGACCGCGCAAGCTTGTTTTGATATGTGCACATGTATTTTATGTTTCAGCACATGCGCCACATTTCTGTGGCTGTTTATGCCCAGCTATTGGGCGGGGGATTGTATTTGCACCTGCTGCCGCAGAGCTGTAATTTTCCTTTCAGTATTTAGCTGAATAATCGCACTTCCCCCACTGGCGCCTCATGCTTCAAAGCCCTGATTAGATGAAACAAAACAATGATTTGTGGCAGGTTTGTCAGAAGCTCCTCACCCTGCTCTGTTTGTGTGACGTAGTGCGGCAACTCCTACATGCATAACAGGCCAAACTTTTTCCACTCTGTATAAATCAAGACCTATTCATGTCCATAAATTACAGCGTGCGGCATGAAATAAAACTGGGCTTTAGTGCGAGGCATTTATATAGTCGTCACAGTGACATTATCCCTCACTGCGTGCATAACTGAATGTTACACCAATCTGTGCCCAAGACAGCTAAAATAAAGACACCTTGAGCTTGTTGTTACTCGGAGACCATTCAGATGCTTGAAAAGTGGCGTGAAGCTGTGGGCATGTGAGCAGGACCACAATCCTCCTCAGCTTTTAGATAGCTGACTCTTGTCTCCCACAGATCTGTGGCAGTAACATCCTTATCGCTAGCAAAAAGCCTGCCATCCAGGTTTATCCATTTGGCTGAAGACTGACATCGCTGCAATAGCGTCCCTCCTTATCTCTGTCTGTCTCAGAGGCAGAGGGAGTGAATGCAGACCAAGACAGATTCCAAATTCACCTGAGGAGTGAACAATAGCTTTCTGTCTTTGTTCCATGTGGAGGCAGTGCTGAAGTGGTGTCCTTTATCCATTCATACATGTGTACATGTGCACAACCAAACAATGTGGTATGCTGGGTTTCATCTGTCTTTCAGTTGCAAGGGTCCTGTCCTCTATATAATGAATCTACATGCAGGACCCGGAAGGCCTCTGCAGTTACGTGTAATCTAATGCACACGCAATACAGAATATTTTAAAGAACCATCTTTTTTGTTTAAAAAATGCAAATTTTCCACATAAAGTTCTCAACAAATAGTTTCATTTCTTGCCATGATGTCTTTTATGATGGTACATTTAATATGTTTGCATTTATAATTTTCTTAGCTTTTATAAGTGTTTATCTGACATTTTTATGGACTGTATCATTTGAGAGAATAAACTTCCGATTAAATGAATTACTAAAATAATGATCAGCACCTGCAGCTCCAAAAACATTTGGTTTATGGAGCTTTTTTGGCAGCGTTACAGATCATGATTTACACCGCCTCGTGCAGACAACTCAGGGAAGAAAGAAACTGATAGAAGCACTTCTCGCTCACTGACAACACAAGCCATTAGTTAGTGACAGAATCAGGCTTTTCAATGGTCAGATGATACAGTCATTTCCTTGAGGGTCTAATATATGTATTTAAACAGGTGGTCTGTAGAGTGTTATTTATATTTTAGAGGAGGACAAGTGCATGGAAGGTTCTTGCGTGGTTGCTGCTCTGGGTGCAGATGCAGGAGATTGCAGGACTTAGGCTGGAGATTGTTAAAAAGTAAAGAATGGTCTGTCCAGCAGGTTAGAAGAGGAACAGTGATGCACTTTCTTTCCCCCTGTGCTTCTTTTTGTTTATTACTGTACCTGGCGCTGCTCTCCTGTCCAATAAACTCGCTGTGTTCTCTTGTTAAATAGCAACAATAAACTCACTGCTGTGTCTTTCACCAGAGATTAAGTAAAAGCGATTCTTTCTCTCTCTTCAGCTCTCTCCTGCTCTTTTATTGCGCCCACCCCCCACCCCCCCACCCCTCCAACCAAACCGCTTGCAGCATGTAGTCCCTGTTTCTCCTGTAGGGTCCTGTTAATGCCACCAGATATTTCCCTGTTGCCACCGACTACTTATGTGTTTGTGCTCTGCTCTGTTTTTGCCCTCACGCCGGCTTGTTAAATGATTAATGCTGAATATAAGGACCCAACAACTTTCTTGCTCCGTCTCTTTGCTTGCTGCCTCCCCCCGTCTCTCCCCCTCACTTTCACCACCTCCTCTCAGGCTATTGATTGTAGAACGAAGGGGAGGGACCCCCAGATTACAAGTGTATGGAGTATAATCACCTTTGCTGCTTTCTCTCTCCTTTCTCAGCCTTCATCCCTTCACTGACTCCCTCTTTCTCTCTCTCTCTCTCTCCCCATGTTAAACAAAAACACAGGCGAGCAGATAAGGCGAAAACCTCTGCCAAATTAAACATGTCCGTTTTTTAGCGGAGTTTATTTACTGTGGTGTGTTTACCTGTTAACGTTGCCTATGACTTTATGTGCATACCGGTCCTGAGTCAGCATATGTGTGAGTTTGGTAGTGTATGTGTCTGCAGGCTTGTCTGGAGGCTTAACCTTCCTCTGTGTAATGCATTAGACGTTGGAGCAAGGCTCTTGTCACTTGAGCCCACAAAAACAGAACGTGTTATCCTGCCGGGGCATCTGTATATGGCCATAACAAATGCTTCACTGACAATACCCATCATTACATCCATTAGAAACCAAGGCAAGGCCATTGGAACAGTTGGTTAATGAAAAGTCTTTAGTGGAAATATGGATTCCTTAAGTGAGAAAAAGGTAGTGGTCTTCCAGCTCATTAAGTGGGAATACTTGCATAAAATTAATTAAGGTTGATTAAACTACTACAAGTACTTTGCTCAAAAATGAGTGAAAACGCTCTTGGCTTAGAGGTCTCTTAGCTGAAGGATCTTGAGGATTTATGGGGTTTAGATTGCATGAATTGGTTTGGCTGGTTTCTATGGTGGCTCAGAGGGGGGTCTTGACTGGATTTGATATTAACGCCCAGCAGTTCAAGGAAGGAGAGCTGTCTCCTTGAGTTAATAAAAGAGTTGTGATCACAGCCTGCAATTTCCAATTGGTTTACCACTACATTGAAATTGATTCTGTGTAGTCTCAGAGCCTCGATGCACATGAGTATTTCTGTTTGAAGTATTTGTCCTGAGACAGGGAAAATAGTGGCAATTTGTCTGTGCCCATAGCTTCCTCATACAGTTTATACAAAGAGATTTCTTTGTATGTGTTAAAGCTGAAACAAACACAAATTGGAGTGATTATATATATATATATTGTTTATATTATTATTATTATTATTATTATTTTGTGAAAATCTGTTTAAAGTGCTTTAGGTGTAATGCCAGTTGAAGTTACCGTAAGTTCTTGTTCATTGTGTTTAGAGCATGGTTTCTGCTCATGTTGTCCATTGTATCACTATGGTGGGTGTTAACACGGATTTATATGTGTGCAGAATGTCTGTCTGCATTGGTGGGCTGGTAGACCCGTCCCACGAGACTGCACGGTTCTGCGCTACCTGGCCCCTTATATAACCAAGTTATTTAATGCAATTTAACAAAGTAGAATGATGCAAAAGCATTAAGTATTTTTAATCAACCTCCACCTCCCCCTCCACCCTCCATTGATCCATGTGTGTATATAGTTTACAACAGTCTGTTGTGTCCAGAAGTTGCCTTCATGAATGTACAAGCAGCTATTTGCTTAATGTGTGAGGTGATATAGAGGAAAGGAGAAGACATCTTATGCTCAGAGATAATACCGTCTTTGTGAAGAATCTGTTTATTTACTTAAAAATAGGCAAAGTGCAGACTAAACCCCCGCTAAGTGGCGAATGACACAAAAAGTAAAAATGCGTATGTGTGCCAGCACTGACTGTTTATTTGTTTCAAAAACATGTTAAGAATCTGAGGAATTCACATCCACCCACAAAACATTTGAGTGGAGCTTTTTGTTTGCTGCAGGGTCTAATGTAAGTGTTTTTTAAATGTCATCTGCTGGCTGAAGACTCAGATATTGAACATCATGATCATTCAACATCATCACCTGCTCAGAAATTAATAATGCAACCCCCCCCAGCAATTTCTATTATATTATATTTGCTTTTTGATATTGGGTCTTCAAAATGATTGCAAACTTTTAGCAGTGGATTTTGATATGCAGCGAGCATATCTGCTCTGTCACATGCTCAGATATTCAGCACATGTCATGTTTTGAACATGGAGAATGGAGAACCTGTGAAGAATTGATTTCTTTTCATTTTTCACTTGGAAAAAAGTTACTATGGCAAAAAGACAACAAAAGTTTTTTCCTCTCACAAGCAACACCATTGGATTTAGCACTGTATTTAGCACAATATAACACCATGCCGAACATATGTCAGCAGCAATGAAACGTTCTGAGAGCTATGTGATAGGAAGACCACATTTCCATTACAGTGTTGAGCTGCATCCTTAAATTGCAACCACTTATGCCTCTATTTACTCTGCGATTCAGGAATGTGTTTACTCCTCCACTTTCTGTCTTCATTGCTTCATATGAGGGGAGAGCAAAGAAGAAGCTTTCTTATGGATCTTGTTAAGATCAGGAGGCCTTAACATTTTTTACTCTGTTAATACCATATTGATTTTTGTATTGCACTTCCCAAGAACCCAGAGATTGAAAGTCTCTTTGAGTTCCTTAAATTGCATCCTCAAGTAATAACCCATAAACCCATGAATGCCTGTTCATGGCCTATTAATTAATGTAAGACTCCAACAAAAACAATGGGGGTTTATGAAGAACTTTGATCTCCTGGTATTAACATTTCGATTTAGTCATATTCCCCTGACTTACTTACTTACTCACCTTGCTCCCAAGTAGGTCCAGTCCAGTGGAGACACGGAGTGCGTGTGTGTGTGTTTGTGTGTTCGTTCTGCCCATAGGTTCATCCATCTGCAGTCTGACAGGCCCGGGCTTGCTCCCAGCCCTTTAGCACAGCCATAAGAGCACCAGCCACCAATAGTATTACCATGCGTATGCCTTCTCAAGATACCATGGAGAGCAAACTGCAGGCTTGTGTGTATGTGTGTGTGTGTCTGTGTGTGTCTGTGTGTGGTGTGGCACAAGCCCAAGTGTAATAGGTTGATAAATCACCCACAAGCTGCAAATTAATGAAGACTATGGAAGCAAGCGCAAATACGCAGCTTAACTAAAACAATTGTACCGAATAACTTTATCTTGCAAAACGAAAAATCAATTAAAGCCAGTTATGCGGGATACCTCCTTTTGCTACAGCAGTCATGTCGCAAAGGAGCAATGCTGGAAAAGTGCAAAGTCTGTGGTTTTCAAGTAGTTTCTTGCATTGTAAAGGGAGGGGACCATGAAAGCTCTGTATTCACTATTTCAAATGTTGTCATTTGGGCCCACTTTGGATCACACTGCCTTTATAAAAGAGAAAAACACCTTTATGCATCTCCTTACGTTGAAAGAAATAATGCCACCGTGGAATAATGTGCAAGAAAGTGTTACATGACATTAAGACGTCATCACTTAATTATTTCCTATAAGTCATCTGCATGACATTGTATGTCACAGTGAATTAACACTGACCTTTGACCTTCAACCGCAATATTCTTATCAGTCAATCTTTGAGTGCAGGAGAATGAAATGAATTTTTCATTGGGTATATAGTGTTTACAAGAACCTTGACCTTTGGGTGAAAATCTTATGAGTTCATCCTGGATTCTAAGTAAATTATTTTTTACTGAATTTGAAGAAATCACCTAAAGGCAGACAAATGGACAACCCGAAAACCTAGTGCCTCTGGGCTTGGCTGTCACCTGGGGGGAGGCATTAAAAAAGGGAAGAGGGAAGGAGGCATCAGTGTAATGGTATTCCACATTTTTCAATAGAGGAGACCTTCAGTGTGACAGCAGTACGGTGTGGTGAGATGGGAGTAGACAGGCGACGGGAGGAGGGATTGGAAAGAATAAAGTGGAAAGAGTTAGTTAGGTGGCCAAGGCACCACCTGTGATCTGCAGTAAAACTAAACCCTCTCATTCCCCACCCCTCTCATCCTCCCCTCATCCCTTTGTTTTGTAAGGTCCTCCGAGGATATTGCCACCATATTCTTTCAGTGGTAAAATGTCCCCAGGCACAAAGCTATTTCAGATGCTTTACCGGCGGGCCCAAAGTGATAGAAAAGGCGTAATTTGTTTTGACTTTGCCTCTCACACAAACCAATCTTCCAATGTTATTTAAGTCCCTGCTCTTCTTTCGCTCTCAGCAGCATGTGATGGCAAACAACAAATCTCAGGTTGCCATGGCTCTCCGCTATTTATAGGCTGTTTGTGTGTCTTTTTCGCTTGTGCACCTGCATGTGTGTTTAATTGTCGGAGCTTTTGTATGCCTTTGCATATAGCCCTCTGCTTTTGTTTCCATCATGCAGTTGAAATGACTGTCACAGCCAAACTATCGCAGTGCGCATTTATTTGCGACCCACTGGAAAAAAGAAAAAGCAATTTTGTAACTTTGAATTAGACTTAAAAATGTATGCACATAGTATTCCCAGTGCACTCATATCTGGGCTGGTATGAAACAAGGATACAAAGATGAAGCAAGGGAGCCTAGGAAATATGACAAGAAGCCAAAAAACACCTGATGGTCCCAAAATAGAGAGCTTCATTATGCCTGAGCAGGAAGGCTCCAGCCCCTGCCTGTTGATAATCAGTTCCCTCTGGTGACTTCTGAACCACACACTTCAGCCATGATGCTGGAAAAGGGGGGACAGATAAAAGCAGCTCTCTATACTTCAGCCAGTGTGCTACATGTACGGTTTGCAATTTACAGATGTCAGATTGATAACATGTTTTTGTTTGTTTTGCTCTTTTTAAGTGTACTTCACTTCCTGTGTTTTTGTTTGCCTCAAATGCTTTATTGCCAGGAAGTAATTTGGTGTCCTTGCTGAAACAAGTAGTGGAAGAAAAAGGAGAGGCATTTGATTTGATGCCACCTCCCACACACAACTGTCTCTCTCTGTCCCACTCAGATTTTCCAGCCACAGCTGATTTTATCCCCCCCATATATGGTTCTGAAACTTTGTGTGACTGTCATACCATGGCATCACATGAACTCAGAAACTTCTTCATCCACCCTGCTGATGGTAGTGAATAGATTATAGAGTGGATGTTAAGAGGATTTATTTATGTAAAAGGGGTAATTGTTACATTCGTTTTGATACAGTTGAATTGTCAATGTTGATCAAGGTTGGTTGTGTACTACTGCTTGGAGGGGCATTTGCATATAAACTACATTGAATTTGTTATTGCTTCCATTTATCATTACTTTTAACTATCTTGTTTATCCATTGCTTTTAAATAATTAGTTTGCATCCTCACTGCTCACTTGCTAACTATGTTCCTATGGTTATAGGACTATATCTTGCATCACATATAGAATCACAAATGCTTTCAGATAGTAAGTGGTGACAAATTGGTAGAATGTGCTGTAGTATGATGTGGTATGATGTCGTAGGTCATGCGCCTAGTTTTTTGTCAGCTGTCATGAAACAGCATAAGGGGATCATCAGTCACAGTCATCAGTGACCGGTGATTCCATTTCTGTTTTTTTAAATCTATTTTTTAAATGATTTTAGTTACTTCAAAATCTTTTCAAGCACCCCCATAGCAACTAATTTAAAACAAAACAAAAACAAAACAAAAACCTTATTTCCATATCTGTAGCCACTGGTGCTGCTGTTGTCCCATCTCAACATGCATTCTGGGAAATTAGGTTCGGCAGAGAAAAAGAAAGGTGGGACTGTACATGAAACCCATCATATATCCAGGGCTCTAATTACTTCTCCACTCCTCCCTTGTGTCTTAAATGGATTCTCAGGAGCCAGAAGTGGAGGATCAGCACTTTCCATCCCTCCTACCTACTCTCTCTTCTTTTTCTCCTTCGTCACAGCAGGGCTTGTGTTATTAACCTTCTGTCTGCTCATGCAAATAGGACGATATAGTCCTTTCTCTCAGTGTGGAAGCTTGTTTTAGACAGTTGAGTTCCCTTTTGAAAATTTCTCTGTCTTTTTTTGTAGAAATCCTGCAGCATTTGACCATGATCTAGTACAGGAGAAAAAACAAATAGGAGAAGAACTGAAGAAAACATTTCACCAGAGCTGGTCAGTAATGAGGAAATTCAAAAATACTGAGAATATTGAGAACTGCCATGGTGTCCGATTCTTTAACATTTATAGTGAGCAGTATGTGGAAGTGTTTGAAGGACAAAACACCTCCACTGTTTGTCTTTCATTGCAAAAGCGATGGAAATGATGACAGAACTTTTTGTAAGTTCATTCGTCAACCAAAAAATAACGAAAAAAAATAAGATATCATAATCACGTGTCACTTGACATATTCATCCATCATTGACAACTTAGTTTGCAGGAGAACACTGTAAATGAAATCTGTATTTGCACTCAGGTTTTATCTTTGTCGATAATAGATTCTATTTCTAATGTTTACTGAATAAAACTGCAGCATATTTTGCATATAACAAAATAAACCCAAAATAAACTTAAAAAACACGCAAACTGTTACATAAGGTGAAAAATCACTGTTTAAGAACTCAGATTGAGAAACGGGGAAACAGTAAAATGGACTTCATGATGAAGTACAAGCTCAAGTGTTGCTCTGTCTTCATGTATGCGCGCCTGAAGATCACACAGGGGACAGGGGTATACTTAGTTTTGATGAGAATAGGCCTAGGCCAGCTAGTTCCTCGTCCTCTTATGGCAGCTCTCTCTCTCTGCTTCATTGTTAAAGCCGCTAAGCATTTCTCAAGGTGGTTATTGTGTCTCTCATCAGCACAACGCGCTGTTGAGGTGGTGGCGGTGAGTAATCATGTGAATCAAGCATGAACTGACATCTTTATATCGGACCCTCCTGCCTGATTAGAGGGCAAATCGCAGCTAAAGAACCAGCGAACAATCCTCATTAGCCTGTACCACACCATACACCGCCGCCGCCAGCACCCTAGCGGTCAATGCAGCACATCTGCATTGACCGATGATGAGGACTTGTGGTGTTGCACATTAAAGCACTGTTCATGCTCGGCTCCATAAGGGCACATAAAAATGACAGCTGTGGTTTAAAGTGTGACTGTGTCGCTTGTTGCTGCAGACACAATGAGGTGCACAGTAGTTGAAGGCTTCTAATTTGGCAGTTATAGGAATGCAAATGCTGCACAAGTAGTGTGTAAATCTGCCTGCTGATTCCCTGACCAAATGTCATTGCCCGTCTGTCTGTTGAACACATTTACACCTAAAATATAAATTATGAAAGGCAGTTCTGCAGTTCTCACTTCTTGTTTGTAGGCTCTCAGTGTAGCATAAAGGACCACAATGTAACAATGTTTTTTTATTTTATAACCCGTTTACCAAAAAATCATTTTGGCAGTCGGTTATTTTTTTCAAATCATTGTTTACTGACACTATTTTTTTTAGTATCAATTAACAGACTCTTGCAGTTTGATTATGAGGTAATACAGAGCAGACTTCTCAAATTAACCAACAATTAGGATGCGGTAACATGCAACCAAAATATAACAGTGACTAATGGATGCAGATTTGACTGATTCACTCCTGGTGATGGATGGTATCATCTGAACATGTAATTTTTCATTTTGCTTTGTGGAAGCCAAAATCAAGCTGGAGAAGAAATGCATCCAAACATCAAGGTAAATAATAGACATACAGATACACACAAGCAAATTCTAGCAGCTTTTTGTCAAAACATACAGATGCGGAGGATTAAAGAACAAATCAACAGAATAGCTTCAGAGAACTTGCATTAAAATGCTTGATACTGGTGGTGCATTTAATTTAGTGGCCACTTTGGCTGCATTGGAAAATAAGCTACTTGCTCTGTTAAACATGGTGCCCTGATGTGTTGAGAAGGAGATTTCTGACTTGTTTTAAATCTTTGAAACTGAGAGGACATGGCTGTCTGGTTGGATATACTTAAAACATTTTATCTGTACCATTCACTTATTCTGTCACTCGTTTGTTCGTGAACTTTTGGGATTAATCACAAACATTTTAATTATTGCTGCCGATTGTCAAAATCAAACCAGTATACTTCAGAAATATTCCTCTTTTCTTGTCAGCTGACAGTTTGATGTGAAGATTCATCCCACTTTTATGTTTGTCTGTTAAGTCTTATGTCAGAGCTGGAAGTTTGAGTTGAGGTTTTAATTTTACTCATTAACTGTTTTTGAATTTGTTACAGTGAACATATTAACAAACATTAGTTCAATAACAGCTCAGTTTGGTGCTAAGCAGATAGTGTACTGTTATTTTTATTTGAATGGTAATCCTTTGTTTAAATGGTATGTTCAGGGGACTATTTTGTAAATGTTTAGGGTGATTCTTTGTTTTAATTTTCAAGGGGTACTTTAGGTCTGGTACTTTATGTTTATGAGATGAACTGGTTACATGATCACATTCAGGACACTGCAAATTGGAGTACACATATAAAGCAGGCACCAGGCACCAGGCACACAGGCACGCGCACACGGACATGCACACACGCACACACACACACGCACGCACACACACACACACACACACTCATACAGTGGATTGATTGCCCCCTGGGGCTGAATAAAGCAATGAATGCACACAAGTAAGGCAAAGACTACAGAGGTTCTTTTCTGTCTTATCACACTGTACAGTATAGTACAGCACAGTACAAAGCACATTCACTATAGAATATTGTACAGTTCAAATCAATGTATTTTGATGGTTTGCCAGAGGAATGTACAGTGTGGCGTCACAGTGCTGTTGAATGTAAAATTCTGTATGTGTAAGTGGCTGTGGGAGAGAGAGGTGCAGAGAATGTTAAACACTCAGAGGAGTAAGGCGTTCCATGGTTAAATATAAGTTTCTTTCTCTACCCCCCAAGCGATAAATATCCCATCTGTGGGTTTTAGGGCCTGTGTGTTCCCAGGCTTTGGGCACCTTGGCCCCACAGTGCATCAATAAATTACATTTGGTTTCTGTATCTAGTGGTTCTTCAAGCTTTGGCAACCATACCAGACAATATCTCTATTTATTGCACCCAACTGGCATTGATGCGGACACGGTGGCTTCCTCTTGTTAAACTTTAATGCAAACTACACTCTTTATTCCCCAGGTTTGTTAGTTATTGCTGTATCTGATCAATTTAGTCACACTCTAACTTAACGCTGCAGTATGAGCGATAAAGGACAAATTTTAAGCCTTTAAAAGGATGTTTTTGTGCTCAGATTGTTTCACAATAAGAGCCTTTGTGTTGCATGATCACAAATAATTTGACAACATATATGCATGGCAAATCTGTCATCCTTTTATGTAATCAGGGCAGAACTCAGGTCAGCTGCAGGTCAGAGATGCAACTTTAATGGTGCATTGCTGAATAGAGCTGCTTTTAATTTCTCGCAGTAGATGGTGCTCACCTATCAGAGGGTAAATAATATCCCTCTCTAGAAACCTTATAAAAAACACGTCTAAGTAGGTGGTGAATGGTGGTGGAGGGTGAGCCGAAGCAGCAGAGTTGTCGTATCATGCAGCAGAAGCGAGAGCAGATCGCACAGCGGTAGGCTGAGTGGGCAGCAAATAAATAGTTTTCTCTGTTCAGGTCAAAGTGTGATTGGTGCTTTATAGTGTTTGCACCACAGAGAGAGCTAATGGACTGCAGCCTGCACTAGTTTTCTGCCTGAACTTGCATGGCTCATTATAGACATTTGCTGTAGCGTGGACCATTTCCATTAGCAGACGTCTGTCTGTCTGTTTGTTAAATTAATGGATTTTGTGTATTTTAAATTTCTTTTGTTTTAATACTTTACAGATCTGTGTCTCTCTGTGTGTGTGACAGCAGTCCGGGTATGGCAGATAACACTTGGATCAGAGAGTGTATCCATTTCCACTGCAGCCACAGACAGCTATCAGCTTGCTGCCTCGATGCCAAACAAACAGCGGGCCACCCTGCCAAAGGGACCCCTATCCTGTGATTAACAAAAAGATGCAGCTTTGAGCCCGGCCTATTATTTCCAATTTCTCCTGGAGAAAGTTAATCTAATGAGCATTATCGGCAGCTAATGGGAATTATAATTAGTCAGATGCAGCAGATTATCTGTGCATAATTAGCTGTGTCTGTCAGCTCCAATTAGCATGACGGGAATTAGGAGACTTTGGAGTCTGTAGCAGGAGAGGAGAGGAGAAGAGGGAGAGAGGAGAGAAGGGCAAGGAGACGTGAGAGATAAATGAGGTGGGCGAGAGGAAAGGGGTGACGAGCATGGGGAGGAGGGGTGTGTGTGTAATTGATAGAGGTAGGGCTTTGGCTCTAAACTCGGCCTGGTGCTGAGCAGAGGAAAAGCACAGAATATAGAATGAGAACAAGTGATCTTTGTCGTGCACAAACAAATGGCCTTCATATGAAGACTATGTGAATCGGTGTGAAGACCTGTGAGAGCCTGAGACCATATTGTTACCTTGATAACCAGCATATAATTTATATATAAATATTGATCAGAGCTGTTTTTTCTTTACCTGTACACCTTCATTTGGCAGGTATCATTTTGGTGTCCACCAACACATAAAATAAGGGAAACACGCTGGGTGCGTTTCTTGTAGTGTTGTAGTTTGCGTACATTAAAGAGACACAGATTTGCCTCGTGTTCTCTCAGCTAAACAAGCCTCTCTGTAATGTTTTTAATCAGTCTCATATCACCAAAGCAGCATCACTGGATGCCCTCTGGGAGCTGTCTCAATGAACACGTGCAGGAAAACACACATGCAGCTAAATAGCTTTTGATTGAGAAAACACTGCGTAACATTTGCATAAATTATCAGTATTTGTTTGACCAGGCTGTATGTGTCAGTAAAGCACAGTGAGTAAATAGCTGCAGTCAACAGCAGGAAGTGAGTGGGCGCACACAATCGCACACCACCACACACAATGAATGGTAATCAACTTGAACAGCAGCACATACAAATACAATACACAGTTAAGCTAACATGCCGACCTGTAAACAAACAGGCCCACACCACACACACTGGAGGATGTGGAGACGACAGATTTCTACAATATAGAGTTAATGTGGTAAAGCCTTAAGCTTCTCTTTGCTTGAGGTTATTGATTAGACTCAGCTCATATTTACTGATGGAAACAACCCTGTGATGTGTGTATGGCCACACACAACACACATGACACACACACCACACACACACACTTTTCTCCAATCACAGCTAAAGGCTACTTCCCTCCCAATCGACTCATCCGGTGTCAGTGTGCTTCCCGTAGTCCCTGACTGACTGTGTTGACGTCTTGCTTCTTTGACAGGCGTACTGAAACTGACAGCATGATTTGTACTCCAGCACAAACATGCCTGGCAACATCAATTCCCATGGTATGGCTGGAAAACGCCTGGGAATGCCCGTGACTGTGTGTTTTATATTTTTGGGTTGAGCTGCCAAGCAGCACGCAGCAGGTGAGTGAGCAGCTGAGTTCAGCAGCTCACTCAAAAGCGCTTTGTTTATTGGTGATAATGATTTTCACTTTATCCATCTCCCAGTGTGTGAGATTGGCTCCTGATACCAGCATATGATTCCTGTATGTTTTACACTGGCCTCATGAACTGTGGTTCAGTGTCCTGTCTGTGTTTATTTTTTAATTTATGTACAGTCTTATATTAGAAAAAGAGATTTTTGGCCTTTGTAACAAATTTCATATTTCTATTTACAATCTCCAGATACTGTAAGGAGGAAATTACATTAATTGCTATTTTTGGGCATTTTTATTGCCAGTCGAGAGAGGGTTTCCTGCCAATCGATTGGCGTCTGCGAGGGTGGGCATGGTTCAAACTACACTGAGCCTCCCATAGTCAAGTGTGTGTCTTCTGGGCAAAATCTGTGGATTAAGGGAGGCCTGAACTTGAAACAGGAAAGGACAGAGCAGTCAATAATGCACTGATTAATGATAATGGCATGCAAGCCAGGGGGATAATCTTTTTAAGCTCTTTTTATCTAAGGACCGATTGAATCAAAACATGGAGGACAGAAAAAAAATGCAGCAATCCCCAAACAAACCAGGGGCTTCCATACAGGGAAAATGTTTGTTTACATCCTCAATTTATAAGCATGACCAGAAATGTCTGCTGTCATAACCACATTAAGTTGATTATCTTGAAAACTTTCAGCAACAATGTTTTTTATACAAATAACACAAATGCTGCATTAATTTTTTGCTATTACATGTTCTTTATGCTGGATGTACTTAATATTCCATAAGCACTTCACCTCTCTGTGCATCCATCAGTGTAGTTTTCTGTCACCTTCCTATATAAGTTGGATTGTGAAAGCTTCACTGATAATAATAATAATACATTTATTTTACCCATTTTATCCCACTATCAAATACTTATTGACAGTGATAGAGTGGAAATGATGGTTTATCCTGGCCTCTTCCCATCACTATGGTCCATCTGAGACCTGGAAGCTCTCCTCAGAAATTTAAGGGGCGCTGATCCTCATTCTCAGGCTTGATCCACTTGCTTACGGATTTACCAGAAATGCCGGCTAATTTATGCAGTCTCATGAACACAATTATTCCCTATGTCCACAAATGTGAAGAAGCACAGGGATGCTGACAGTCTCAAACCGGATTGGATGCCTTTTCTAGTGTTTATCTGAGGAGCTTGTCGTCGGAGTGTGGATTGGAGATGGCTGTTCTGCTCTCGCCTTGGTTGGAAAAGACTGCTGAGCTTTGTGAACTTGGGCCCCGTGGGAGGTGCCACCCACCATCCCTTCATCTCTGATGACACCATTTCTTTATTTTCCATCCATTTTGTTTGCCATTTCTCTGATCTTGTTGAGAACCGAACCAGTTTGCTGGAGCAATCCTCTTCTCTTTGCCTCCCTAAACCTCTGTTTCAACTCCCGACCTTTCTCTCTTCCTCTGCCAACACAGCGTCCTTCCCAGTCTTGCACTTTAACAGGCCCAGCACTGGCCCCATGCTTCTTGTTCGATTGGCCCGATAGTTTATTCACTTCACCCAGACACAAAAGACATCAAGCTGACTGATCAGCGGGCAGGAGCCAGGGCACAGCTGATCAATGAGGCCTTAGGCAGAGAGGAGGGGAGAGTCAGGCTGATGGAGGGAGGAAAGGGAGGAGCGGGTGTGTGTGTGTGTGGGGGTGGTTGGACAGGTAGGCTGACAGGCACACAATCAGCAGGAAAATCGATGGGAACTTTTGCTGAGCTCAGATAAGAGGGTACAGCTCGTTCAGGGCACACAACCTGGTCCGCACTGACAGAAGCTTTTGTGTCCAATACTTATGAGCTTTTTGCTGCTCCAGGTGACACACCTTCACCACCCCCCCCCCCGCCCCCCCCAAAAAAGATAGCATCTGATTCATTTGAGTGTTGAAACACCAGCTACTCAAATCCTTTATGAAGTGAAGAATATCTGCTAATGTGGTCTGATAAATGCCTTTGTGTGCATAGGTCTGTGTAGGGAGAACCATCGATCGGGCTCTATTCATACCTTTGTTTACCTGTCCATCACAATAATAGTGCAGACTCTACTGGGTCGATTATATAGGCAAAACAATGGCAGCATCTGATTGTTTGCTGTTGTCTTGTCACGTCCAAATATAAATCCATCCGTTAACAGGATGGTTAATTTTACATGTATGCAGATGCAAAATTTAATTGTGCATAAACAGTGGCTGTAGTAGAAACACTGACATTTCTGTTTTAGAATTGAAAATCAAACTGGCTGGCTCATTCAAATCCCGGACGAGCCCCTTTCCTCATCTTGGGGAGGTGGTGGCAAAGAGGCTAAAGAGTTGGGCTTTGGACCAAAAGGGTTTGGACTCAGAGGTCGATTCCCAGCTTGGCCGAAAATTTGGGTGATGCGCCACCATCCCGGACCAAGTCTGCTAACAAGCTTGGATATGTGAGGTTGCTGGTTTGCACCCCCGATTGGCCGGAAATGGGGAGAGGCGCCACCATCTGTCCACTGTTGTCCACCACCTTGGGCCCTTGAGCAAGGCCCTTAACCTCCTGAACTCGCTCCCCGGGCACTCCTCGTGGTGTAGCCTGCTGCTCTGCATGTGCATGTCTGTAGTTTGTACTAACTTTATAACATGTTGTGCATTGATGCACGCACATATTCACACACAAAGCTTAATCTAATAGATCCACTGTGTTTTAATGGGGGAACATCAGTCTTTCCAGTGATTTAGTTTTCGTCTGAGACACCAGTTGAAATACATTCTACAGCAAACAGCAAATCAAGAAAAGCAAATTCTTCCAACCATCTTTGTGTGCAAGAAGCAGTGTCTCTCGGCATAACAAATCCTCATACTCACTCATGATGACATTAGCTTGGAGCTGAGTCTTTGTTATCCACATCCAAACAGCATATTTGAAAATTAAATTTCGTCGAATGCATGTTGACATTTTCTTGTTTTATATATTTTAATAAAAAGAACTGGATGCATGCCCATCTTCCACTATGTGGACAGGTAGTAATGGATGAAATGCACAAAAGAGCCAGATTCAACTGTGTGCTCTCCCAGCATGGGATGCCTTCCCAGACAAACGGGCCTGTCCACCTCCGCTGTGTGGTTAAATCTTGACAGTAGTTGGACAGAAAGTGGCTTGAAGCCCAGTCGGTGAAGGGCTCAGTGCATCAAGAGGCTTGCAAGCTGATCGATAGCGAGCTAATTGGAAAATAGCGGAGGAGGAAATGTGATAATGTGGCTGCTCACTCTGGCCTTACTCTGACTGAACCCTCCACCCTCATTCTTCTCCTTTTGCTGCTCTCAGAGGTCTGGTCTGGGTCCTTCAAAGATGAACCTCACGGCCGCTCTAACAGAGATGCGCACAGAGGGTTGCAGTGGTGCCGTGTTCTCCTGAGTGCATTCCTTCACATGTACATGCATGAGATTAAAATACAGCAAGACAATCTGAAGAGATTGTGCCCAATGTGTCAGTGCCAGCAGCTTGATGAAGCAAGCTGCAACCACTAACATGGTATGCAGTGACAGGACAGAAAGAATCAGGCTGGCAGAGAGGAAAACAAAGGCGTACAATTGAAAGGTGGGCAAATGGGGATGCCAAATTTACATAGGAAGAGGAGAAAGACAAGAGAAACCAGGGCCCCTCCCTGCTCATCCCACAGAAACAGAGAAATTAATATGAAAATATAGGTCATACAAAACTTTAAATGATGGAAATTACACTGATGTGACTACAGACAGAAGGCTTAATATAGTAGAGTGAAGTTTGGAGACAGTTGAAACAGAAGGACTTGGAAGAACAGACGAGGAGGCTGGAAGCTGTCTGGGAGGGAGGGAGGGAGGCAGGGGGAGACGAAAGAGGAGCTCCTGTCCCTTTTTCCAGACTCTGGGGATCTTGACATGTCGCTGAACGCGTTGCGCAGGCAGACATGAGTGACAGTGATGGGCACTGTGGGCCCGGGATCCAGCGTCTTCCACTCGTCCAAAAATTCCCCCTGGCCAGGCCCCTCTATCCATGTGACAAGATGAGTAGATGTTCTGTCAGACTTTGTGTTGCACTCACTCACTCACTCACTCACTCACTCACTCGCTCGCTCACTCACTCACTCACTCACTCACTCACTCACTCACTCACTCACTCACTCACTCACTCACTCACTCACTCGCTCACTCACCCAGCTCTTGATGTCGTCACATGGGATCATTTCGTGGGACATGAATGAATGAATCTTCTTTCCAACCCTGCAAAAACCAAGCATGTTTATCAGTAGTCCAAACAGGAGGGTGCTGCACAAGACAGTGGGGAGTATGTAGCTCACCTCGTAGGACACTGTATGCTTGATGCACTTTGCAGGCAGCACTAGAAGGTTCAGTGTGATCAAAAAATAGCTAGTTTGTATGCCGTGAGTTGCCTGACTATATATGAAGACAAAAGTTCTGCCACACACTCTGTCACTTCTGTCACTGTCTTTTTCTGGACGTGCCACAGTCCCCCTTGATCCTCTTCCAAAACCGTGTGGTGTGGGTCTGACGGGCAGGGTTGTCCGAGTAGGACAGACGACAGAAGTCTTCCGCAGCGAAAGGCAGTTGGAGGTGCCCTGACAGAAAGGGTGGGGGGTGGGAGGGAGGTGACAGGAATAGTTGCATAATGAATCAAAAAAGGAAAAGCTGGAGAAAGAAAAAAGAAATGCAAACCTTAGCTACATTCTCACCTCAACACTGTTTGTGGGTGTTGAGGGTGTCGTTGTCAGATTGTTGATTTCGAAAATGTCAGCCAAAGCCCCCCCTAGCTCTGATGTTGGCAAGGTTAGGGAGGGGGTTAAGAAACTATCTGACAAGCTGTTCTGATGACGTGTGCTTCATGGAGTCTCGATGCAGAGACTCACAATAGATGTGTGTTAAAGTCTGTAACTGGCGGATGATCTGACAAGCTCTTCCCCTTTAAACAGCGGAGACGTGCAGACTAAACTGGTGAGAATGTTAGAAGCAGCAGAGACAATTGCTATTACAATACACATTTTCCTAGTTGTTAAAGTCATTGAGTCAAGGCAGCAAAGTTACTTTTTAAAAATACTTTAATGTGACATGTCAGTAGTGCTTACTAAAGTACTTATACCTGGATGTTATTTGGGCTTCTCTTCAAAGAGGACTGCAAATGTTAAATATGTCAAACAGCTTTGTATTACCGTATTTTCCGGATTATAAATCGCTCCGGAGTACAAGTCGCAGCAGCCATAAAATGCATAATAAAGAAGGAAAAGACATATATAAGTCGCACTGGAGTATAAGTCGCTTCTGAGAGCTTTAAAGAACTCCATGTGCCTGTTGAATCTACATTTATTTTATTGTTTTTATTTTTTTTTAATTTTATGAATAATTGTACGGTATGCTAACGTTACATG
>JAFBJQ010000387.1:514520-615028 GCA_016785345.1 Trinectes maculatus | reverse complement strand
AACAACTCCGCTAACTCAGGAGGTAGAAGATGCAGCGCTTCCTCTTCTACGTCGCCAATGTTTTATCAATTCAATTATCAACACGGGCCTAGAGCGCCTTCTTGCGGTTTGTGTGAAAATAACATGTGACAGGTTATAATAATGTGTTAATAATTTCACACATAAGTCGCACTGGAGTATAAGTCGCACCCCCGGCGAAACTATGAAAAAAACTGCGACTTATAGTCCGGAAAATACGGTACACTGCATGTATGTCTATAAGTCATTATTTTCATTGTTTTCTAAATGGTATTTTGTGACCACATTTACAAAACTTATTTAATTTACTGTGCACACAATAGTGTGTGTGTGTGTGTGTGTGTGTGTGTGTGTGTGTGTGTGTGTGTGTAAACGGAATCTCTGCAAATGTGTGCTGCTAGAACTATCAACAGTAATTTACGATATGTTTTCTGTCAGTCCTCATGAAACAAGTTATCATTTCAGCACTAAATGAAGTATTGTCTTAGAGAGTATGTTAGCATGTTTTCCAGGCATACAGCTTCAGAAAGTTCATGACAGATTGTCATCAGTAGGAACTGCATTAAGCCCTGCGTTTTCCTTTTACCTTTTTTAATCACAGTGGAGCGCTTATCAAGTGGGCTGCACCTTAAAAGCACTCTCCTCTTTTCTTCTGTGACTATCTCAGCCACAGCAACACCATTTGTTTTGCTCTGAAGACAAGCCAATCTTGTTTTGTGTGTGTGTTCCCTTCCTCTACAGCTGCCTGCTTTACCTGTATCTTCAACTTCATCAACCTCCTGATGAAACCCATACCAGCCCTTCTGCTGATAAGGTAAGCTCGGCAATGAGATATATCCATCATTCACCTACTTAAGACCAACAAACAAGCGCAAGCGCGCGTGTTTACCTGTGAGTGTTGTTGTGTGTTTGTGTGTTTGGCTTTGTAGACGGTGGTGGTGGGGGCTGCACTATAACAAGATTAGGATTAGAAACGTGAATGAAATCACACCCTCTGCTGCCACCCAACTAATCAAACGGCCTCAAACAAAAGACCCAGTTCATTTAGTGCCACTAATTCCTACTTGGTGGCTTCACAGCATTGCGGTTTCATTATTCTATTAACCCCCACGCCTCTTCCCCAACTACACACACTCACATAACTGCACAAAAACCTCATAAATTGTGTTGTGGGACTGCTGCCAGAACAGAGCTTGGGTTCAGCTGGGTAGTTAATCATCTCCTATAGCATGTAATTCATGTAAACAGTGTTTGTTTACGCACCAAGAGAGCGCAGGCTCCCCCTAGGCTCTAGTTAGCTGTGATGTGGCAGCATACCTGGGAATAGTAGTTCATGTATGAAAAGGGCCAGAGGTCGCAAGGTGTTCATAATTGAGTCCCTGTGCCAAGTAGGGGCGGAAGCATAGAAAATAACTTGCTGCATTGGATTGTGTTGTCATGACAGTGCTATGGGCAGTGGAGAGGTACAGAGCGTGAGTATGAGCAGAAAGATTAATTACGCTCAGAAGAGGGTTGATGCCTGTGTGGGCAGGTGCGTCGCACATTTATGCATGTGTTGTCACATTTGTTAGCGTCGGCCCATCTGCACCCGCAAACTGTATAAAGCAGCAGACCTTCTGACCATGTTAAACCCCATTGAGACCTTTGAATGATGTCGTTTCTTCTGCATCTCTTGCTTGGTTTCCACGGTCACTGTGTACACAAGGTCATTTAGTCTGTGATCAATAGCTTGTATCGAGCCTACACTCCCCACACCACCCCGTGTTTCTGGAATGGCCGTTAAATCGATGGGAACAAATGAAATTAAGCTCCTGGGCGGCTCGGAGGAGCAAATGATCTTCCTGTGATTAATAACACACTGTAAACGCATCTGTGCTGGGCATATCACATCAGAGAGTATTTCTTTGCCTTGGCTGGTTTCCTCAGGGTAAGATGAAGAGAATAAAGCTGTGGTAATGGTGTTTATGTGGGGGAAGCATCATTTGGTAGACCAGCGAAACAAGAACAAATGGTTTTGTTTGTACAGATGTAAGTATGTTTCTTTTGGAGACAATGATTATGACGTTTGCAGTGCACCGAGAACCCTGTCATATCAGAGGACAGGATTTAAACGCCTTGAAACTGTAATGGCTCCCATAATAATCCTGTGTGTGGCTTTGTTTATTGTTTATGATTGACAGGCATCAATTTGTGAGTTGAACTGACAAAATGTGACATGTGCTTTGAACCAGTCAACTGAATGTTTTACACAAAGTAAGACGAGAGTCTAGATTAGACTATTTTGTTGGTGCGGCACTATAAAACAGTTAATATGCATTATATAATGGCTGTCAGACATGTTGTACCTTATGATAAATAACTGGCTCACTGTCAGGTCTCATGAAATACCCCACAGCCAAATATAATGCCATGTCCAAAGTGATGCTTCATACCAGAGCTCTGACACTCATCTCAAAACAACTAGACGTGAAATCTAATCCACTGTGACTGAGCTTAATTATGATGTGTGGAAACCTTGTAGCATATGACATTTGATGCATTTTGCTGCTGAGTTATTTTTTTCACTATTGTAAGTTGGCTAGGTTGTTCAGGGAACCCCCAAGTCTTAGCGTTGTGACGCAGCTGAATCAGCCATTCATGTTGGAAGAAATAGAGCTAGAGGGTTTTCTCAGGTGTGTCAACATTTTACACAAATAAGGTATTATGTTTTTTATACGATCAAAAACAATATACCTTGGTTAGAAATATGATGTGATGTGAATCTTTCTACCTTGACTGAAGAGAGAATGTCCCTTTTGTTATTATGGAAAATTATGAGATCATTTGACAAAAAGCAAAGAGCTATAATAGCCTTGGTGGAAAATCTGAGGGACTCTGACTGTAGTGTTCTATGTTTCACAGAATATACACCATCAATGATACAGGCACATCAAACAGACCACAGGGCTACATCCATACTGCATAGCTGCATAGCTCGCAAATGCCACAGTTGTTATTTATACACCAAGTTCACCTTGTTGCCGAGTGACTCTGAACACTTTTTTGTTGACATAGTAGTGTGTATTTATTTCCAGTAATTTGTAGTAGTTCTTACATTTTTCCTTATTCATCCCCACCTTATAATTGCAGTACAGTACAGTACAGTATAGTGAGAGCAAGGAAAAAAGTCAGACATGCAGAAAGCAACATTGATCCTTATATTTAATATAAGGACATCGATTGATGGTACTGCTCACACTGCAGCTCACACAGCAGAAAACAGCTGAAGTGAAGAAGGGTTTGGTAGAAGGCTGATGCATGCAGGGCAAGGTGAGGCACCTTCTTAATGATGCAGCCTTCATTGTAAAGTTTTCCGATTTAGCACTTCTGTATCTTGTATGCACATTTTTTTCTTATCCTGCTTTCTTTTTATTTAAAACCTTACCATATTTTTATGGTAAATCAACAAAACCTTTTTGTGTTTTGTGTATTTTCACAACTTTCAGTTGGCTGCCAAGAGAAATGGGCCATGGCACTGTTGTGGTAAGACCACCACCTCATGTGTACTTGCTCTGCTTTTTTTCTTTGAGACACTCTGCAGAGCCCTCTCTTTTTCTGCTGCTGCACAGATGGGTTGTGCTCTTTTATTCATAAGGGCTACACAAACTTTGATCTGGCTTTGCATTTGCAGCATGTGTCAGATTGAGATGGAGGGAGAGAGTGGGTGGGAAGGATGGAGCGAGGAGTTGGAAGCGGAGTGGGAGGTAGTCCATGCTGGCCAGGCACCCTAACTGCTCCCTGTGTCTCTCCTCTACACTCCTCAGTTCCTCTGGCCCAAGTGCACTTTTTATTATGCATGAGTGTCATAAGCAGGACAGTCAATCTGCTGGCCTTAGACACAAGGCAAGCATCCCCACATCTGGATGCGGGTGTGGGTATACAACAAGGAAACTCACAGTGTAGCACAGATTTTGTTTTGTTTTTTCACAGTTCTGTCAGATCCAACTCTAAATTGCGGAGTTTTACTCCCAGAGTGCGTGTAATTGCCATGCTAAGCTCTGCTCCCCTTAGTTACAGTTGCTATGGTTGTAAAGTTTTCCGATTTAGCACTTATGTAGGTTACCATGATAACAGTGGCAGATATTCCACTCGCAATTCATGGTAATTTTTGAAATAATAGGCCTCTGATTTATTACAAAGGTAGAGGAAAAACAAGTTTCAGTGTAATGATGCGAATAAATAAGGTCAGCAGGGTGAAGCTAGTTACCCCGGGTTTTATACAACGCAGTCATACAATGACACATGTTCAGTTTAGATTTGTCCTGAATACTATTAGGTCTTGTTGCTGCCCTCAAAGGATGTAAAAGGATGTTGTAATTCAGTGTGAGAACACTAATTATTATCACTTAGAGTACATTGTGTGCCTACCTGTGCTGTGGTGGGGCATGAAGAGAAAAATGGTTTTCCTCTCTGCTCCAAGCCCAAGCCAATTTATGAAGGTGTGTTTATCATTCACAGTGACCCAGGTTAAGTGTCCTGAGAATTATATTTAAGGCTGCAGGTCCCAGTTGGCAATTAAGTACAATTCATTACAGCAGACACACAGCCCTACAGGGGGAAAGGTAAGAGCCGTGGCAAAACATTGTGCAGCGAGGAGGAGGGAGAGAGAGAGAGAAACAGAAGAGGGTAACGATTTGATTCGAAAAAGGAACAACTAGGCAGGGAAGTGTGTAGGAGGGACTGAATCTAAGAAAACCGTCCAAGTCTTTGTGTAGGGGAGGACGTGTATCAAGGAGAAGGAAAAACAAGATTCTTGGGAGAAAGAGTGAGATCAGACAGAGACGTGATGCGTAGTTTGGCTGCAGCCTCTCCAGGTGGTGTGGCTGCTCAGCATCGGCCCTCCTCTCACATCTCACGTCTCACATCGTGCCTTTTATTTGTCTGTTTGCTGGTGTTACTTTGCCCAAAGGAATAATGCCCCAATGCTGACACTTCTTAGAAGATGGATCTCTCTGCTGGAAGGGACAGCCTCTTCAAAAGGCTTACCTTTGTCGACTGTATGAAGCAACACTTAAAACTCTTCAGTCAGTTCATTTAAGTCTTTACTGAACAAATCATAATTCGATCTAATAGTAAAGTGGCTGTCCTTAAGTATGCCATCTTTCATGTATTTAAACATAGTAATTCCTATCGTCTATCAATACAGCCACAAAGCACATTTCCTGTCATCCCTGGTGTATTTTGTGTGTTGAATGTTTGGAAAATTGTGTGTGATTGCAACAAATGCTTTCACTGCTAGTTTTCTCAGCCCACTTGACAAAAAATGATCACAAGATGTTTTAATCCAGTTTTTTGGAGGCAGATCATAATTTAACATCTAACTCTAATTACGCATCTTCTGGATTTGGCACTTGTGTTTATCCCATCATTTGCCTCCTACCGGGAACATTTTGACTGATTATGACAACTCTATAGCTCTCATAAGCGAGACAAGATAACTTTCTATAGCTGGAAAAAAATCTATCACACAAAATGCTCTGTCAAGGCAATTGTTTGGGACAGTTGAATACACAACAGACTACACTAATATCTGCCACATAGGAACAAAGCAAAAATCCACCGCAACTATTGAGAGGAGCTTATGCAGTATAATTTCACATGTAGCTTGTTGCAGATCCCAGCTACTGTGTTCCAGCCTTTGAGGTATAACAAACCTACAATTATGTTTGTGCACAAAAGGCAAGTTGACAAGTTAGTTTACAGCTGCCTTTTTTTCCATACACATACAGATTTTTTAATTACAAAAAATGTCTTTATAAGATAAGATTAGATATAACTTTTATTATTCATCCCACTGAAATTCAGTCGTTACAGTGAGTTTAGTAGAAAAAATAAAGAATTAAAGGAAGTGAGAAAAAAGTCTAAGAGGTCTTAAAATATAAATGTAACGTACAGAAATATATATTTATGTCAGAAAAAAGACAGAGGCGGTGCTGTCACAGTGTTCTTGAGTATAGCTGTACATTACTGTAGCAAGCTGAGAAGCTCAGCCACTGGGAGTCATCCAAAACAAGATGTTCAGGGTTTTCTTCGTGACTGTAGAATCTCAGCCACCTGTCATCATATGTTCAGTCCTGGCAGGAATCACGCATTGAGGCTGTAAGAGCAGAACTCACTGGCACCAGTATGTTGCCTTCTTGCCAACTGAACAAGTAAACACACAGTAACACCATCCAGTCCACCATGCTTAAAGTATGGTTGCGTTCTCCTCAGCTACTCGACAAATATTTTCGACAGTAGTGGCAGACAGACAGTAAAAACAGTTACGAAAACACTAATCAACATGCTATAGTTTTTTGGCATTTTTTTACACTGGTAGCTGAATAATTATGGATATGCAGTGTATGTTGTGATTGGTATTGTAATCTGAGTAATTTATAAGTTAATGAATGCACTGCATTTAACACAAGGTGAACAGCAGCATAGGTGCGAGGAGCCATTCATTTTGTTCAGAATGAAATCAATAATATTGAGCTCCATTTGGAAACTGGATCGCGTTGCATGTAGAGTGCCTCATTGCTCCAATTCCACATTAAAGTAAACAAAACATTAAAATTAAGAAAAATCGTCATCCAATAATAAGGCTTGTTCAGCTTTTCATTTCACAAGCGTTTACCAGGCTATTTGAAGGCTCCATTGATCTCATTGTAAAGAGGCTTCAGCGTTTTTCTTCCATAGAAATGCAGTTCTCGAAAAACAAACCACTTTAGCCATGATATTTTTTTCACACTCTTTAAAGTCTCTTTTAGGTGAGTGTGAAAAAGAGGTGCGGTGATCGTTGCATGCATTACAGTGAGATAAAATCACATACAACTATACAGTTTATGAACATTGCACTATTCATGAATGCCAGAGGTTAAATACCTGTTTTTCAAACCAAACACCTCTCCTCCCTTCCGGCTATAATTGTTCATTCATTCAACTTCTTTACTGCATGCAAATTGGCTAAGAAGTGCTGTAATCATTGTGCGATAGAAAGCATTTCCCTCCTGTAATCCAGCAGGGGCTATGCCAGGGCTCACTCCGGGTCTGTTTATATGGAGGCAGAAGAAGCTATGCCCTTGGAGGCTTAGCATTCCTAATCTGAATGTTTTTTTTTCTGTCAGCTCTGTGCACTCTCTCATGCTCTCTCAGTACAATGCCAAACAAAGCTGACAGTGCTTGAGCCACGTTCCAAAGCTGCTCTCTATTTCCCCCCCACGGTTAATGCTGAATGTGGCTGTCTGCTCAAAGAACAGAGTTCATATTGTAATATAGCCATAAGTATTTATTTTTCCTTTTTTTAACTATTGGTAATTAGTTACCTAACAAGGAGCTGAGAGAGAGGTAAATCAGGAAAATTCTAGTGATAGAAGTTTTTCTGTATCATCTCAAGGGGAACACAAATATCTGCACCAAACTTCCATCCTGTAGTTGTTGAAATATTGCTGTCAAAATAACACACATATAAACAATGCAGTAGCTGTCTATAGCAGTCCACATATTGAAGACTTTCATCAGTGATGCCAATCATCGATTGCGCATTGTCAAATCATAATTTTCTGTTCTGCCTCGTATTTATTTTCAGAACATCGCTAACCGCTGTTATTTTTTTGCCTTTGTTCAAGTAGAAACAAACTCGATGTGGTATATCATTAATGATGTCTCCTATTGTCAGAAACACCTTTTTTTTAACCTTTTCACAAAGTGCAGGGAGTAGCTATTAGTCATTGTTGTTCATGCTGCAGTTTTGTATCCAGCCCTGCAGACTCTAGCTGCCTGCACCTGCTGCCACACATCATTTCAGAAACCTGATGAACTGTACCAACCTCAGATTAACCTCCAACCCCATCTCTCTTTTGCTGTAAACCCAGGCCCTCCACAGTCAGACGGGTCCTGCTAAGTCTGACATTCAGCAGACTCAACCATGCGGTTGAGTCCATTAAATAAAACTCAAAAACACAGTTTATTTGAATTAAACAAAAATAGAAGAATATAATTACCCTTTGACCCAAATAGAAAACATTTTTATCAGTAAAGTTAATATTTGACCCCAACAAATATAAAAGCACATTTAGATTCTCATTTTCTTTAGTATTTGTCTTGACCGGTTGTACATGAGTGACAGGTTTTCCCTGTGCGTATGGGAGAATGCACATACATAATGCATTTTTGCACATGTTTAAGCATAAGTAAACTGAATCTTCTTGAGCAAAGAAGAGATTTTTAAGATGATGAAAAATAGCGTGGTCATTTGTGATCATCACCGCCCGCAACGCCTTTGAAAATGAAAATCAGTGATAAATCTGCGCTTTCTGTGCAATCTGTGGTTTTTGCGTTAGTATATATCATTAGCTGCTTTCCCTGAGGGGATAAAGAAAATATCACATTCTTATTATATGCGCACTGCAACGAGATGAATGTATTCATTATTTGCCATGTCCTTTGTATAAATTCAGCCTATACCCGTTTGTTCATGGCTTTATGCTATATTTCACACTTTCACACTATTGTCTGTGTGAAATTCTGACACACCCTTCTTTAATGATGTTTGTGTAAAATCATTATTCACACAAGCAAGCATGTTCCTATACTGTGACTAATAAGCGGTACACTGACAACCAAAGCTTAAACGGCTAAGCTATAGCAATGGGCAAGCATTTATTTTCAGATTTTATATTTTGAGGACAGACATCAATTTCTTAGAAGAATTTGGTGAAAAACAATGAACGTTTTGTGGCGTTTCAGCAGCAGTGAGTCTTTCTAATAATCGCACAGTAGGCAGCAAACTTCCGCTACATTTTTATAACGTATGCTGAGTTGCCAGTTTATCGGGTACACACTGAGAAAACCAATGCAGTCTAATACAAGTTACAGTCTCGCAATAATTCCAACTGGTATGAAGGTTATGTTATTCAGTTTCTGCTGAAATTGCTGAACAGGTCTCGATTTAACTGTGTGATAATTTTGGGTGCTGCAGTTTGTAGTGCTAATAGATTGTATTGCATCATATTGACAGGTCTCTCTAACTCATTTATATTATTGAGTGCAGGCTAAATAAGAGAAACACATCCCCATATGATAGTAGATATATGTAATTGTTCGCAACTGTTTTGTATTCATCTGTGTTATAGCATAAAATCAGGGAACCTAAGGGAACAGTTAGCACAGTTTATCTAAGGGTAACAAATCTGCAGTTTTTTACTCAGTACTTAGTAGGATTTTAATCTGTAAATAATTTTGAATTGAGAAAATAGACACAGATAACCTTGTTGTTTTAATTCTAGCGTGTAAAGATACTGATGAAGATGTGTATTTATTTCTAAGATGATCATTTAGATGAGCTGATTTCAGTCTTTGTTCAGCTAGTGTAGTGTTGCCAGTCCATTCATCTAATCCTACAGTAAAAAGCACTATGTGTATTTCCTGCAGTTATTTTTTATTTAGTCTTGCAACATTATCAGCTACAAGTATCTTTTTTCCGTCCATGTAGGCACAGTTGTTGGCTTCATGGCTTTACCTTCAAAGTTACATAAAACTACATCTGAAAATTAGTAATCTCTAATTTTAGGACTAGGAGTCGAATATCAATTTGAGTTACAATAGACAATAGAATCACACAAAGTATTTAAGTAGAAAATCCAGAGTGGATTAATTTAAGTATTTAATCATGTTTTCTTGTTGTTTTGTTAGTAATCCGAGCTTGGTGGGTTGCTGATGTAGGCGTCTTTTTAATTTGCTAGAAAATGTCAGAATGACAAATGTAGGTTTAGCTGATTTGCATCAAATGAAAAGTACATTTAGCTCCTGCACTGGACCAGCAACACCCAAAACCAGCTGAGAAAACAACCTTCACATAACAATGGTGAATGTTATATCTGTCATCGCCTCATTGTGGCATTTTCCAAATTACACTGATTAGCCAAAATGAAGCAATACAACAACTACCTGATACTTTCAATGCACACAATACACTGTGTCATGGATGCTGTCAAACACATTGTTATCAAAGCTGAGTTATTTAGCTGGTTATACCTCTGATTGCAAGAGTTTAGGTTCATTTAAAAAACAAAAACAAACGTGGTACACATACATAATATAATTAAGACACATACTGTAAGTGAGGTGTCCTTTTACTTATGTCAGCTCAGTGACCTGAGAACTTCTAGATGAACCAAACTCTCCCATTTGCAGTGTCCAATTGCGAAGCATCAGAGTTTTCTACGTGAGCTGAAAGATTGAGGTGGGATAGGTGAACATGCAGGACTCACATAGCGGAGGTTTAGCAGCCTGTCAACCTCACACACCCTGCCAACAGACGTGAAGCTCCGCTAGGGCTCAGTTCTGAGTGGGAGATGACGCAGCTAATTGTTTTCAACCAGCCTCGGTGAGCTGCATTGACCAGCTGCCAGTGAGGGGCCGTGCCCGCTCGCCAGTGTCTGGTCATGTGTTAAAAGCGTTCCCACAGTGCAACACATCTTGAACAGCCGTTTCTTTGCAAGTCGTCCCAGACGTGCATGGGTTTGATTTTTAGTTGTTTGTGTGTGATTGAGCATGTAGCGCACTCACCTGCATCCCCGTTGCCTTTTCTCCCTGTGCAAAGCCCATATGTCCCTGCATGGGTTTTTTTTTTTTTGTGTGTGTGTGTGAACCTGTGTGTAGTCTCGTCGTCCTAGCACGGTGGGCAACAATAAAGCCAGCTACGCCTCTCAGCGTGATTTGTGTCGCCCAGGAGATTCCTGTTAGCGAAAGAACTTTCTCCACACACCTGCTCCTATCCACACCCAGTAGGAGCATATTTCACTAATCAAATTTAGAACTGGGATAACAGATTTCTGTCCTGCTGTGCGGCTCTGAAAATACACTATCTCTCTTTACTGCTCTGTAGGAACCCTATGGAAGATGCTACTTTCTTTGAAAGTTTTTAAAACTGAGAATATTCCCTGTAAAATCCAACACCAGTTATTTAAATCCATGTGTTGCCTTCTTTGATGAAGGGTAGATTGGCAGTGAATCCAGGTCAGGAAAGAAGGTCAGGGGTCAGTTTAAACTGTTGACAGTCTCATTCAAATTACCTGCAGGAGTCAAACCACCATCACTTACAGTAAGTGCTTGTAGTGCTGTTAGTACCGACAAAGGTAATGTGTTAAATATGTTAAATAAACATATGAGTCAAGGGTAAATGTCATAGTTCCATGGATACATCCTGTCCATTTCTTTAGAGAGCAGAGGATCCATAGTGGATCCATAAATGACAATGTCATTCATATATATGTATATATGTATATATCGATATAGATATCTAGATAGATAGATAGATATGATATAGCTGGCTTTAGGACATTTTTAGCTTTTGTGGATAGTCTGTTGGTGCCAAATAAAGCACAGCAGTGGAAGTGAAAAGCTTGTGATCTGTATGACAGGAGGACAGTGAAGTCATGTATCTGAAAACCCTGCGAGACAGTTGCAAACAAGGCCCGACAGAAAATCCAGAGTGGATTAATGTCCTACACTGTCTGCAGGGACCTTAGTCCTCAGCTGTACTTACCATAGTATCAGCTTGGAACTGCTAAGTGCACAGTCCCCCACAGAAATTCCTCCTCATTTCCAACTGAATTTTGTTTGAAGATGTATGTGGTAGTGTAAGATTACATGATTTCAACAGAAACTTGACATGTAATCATTTCATTTTCTTGTGAAACTTCAAAATTATTGTATTATGTTGCGAGGTGTTGTCGTTTTGATATTTCAGTTCTGCCAAACGGGACGTAACATCTCCTGAGGACATATATTATCTTTAGAAACCTAGCTTATCCAGAAGACTTTAGAAAACTGTATTCACTGTAGAATGTTGACTTTTCGCACAAAAAATTCTTCTTATTATTTTTCACATCAGCATCTTTCTTACCTAACCCCATTCTTATTCTGCCTGAACTGAGGTGAAATATAGTTGCCCTCCATGGTTCCCTCTGGAGCCATAGAAGTGGGTTTACCACTACTTACAGGCTGAGTAGTGGTCTGCATGTCAAATAAAGAGGCCTCTAAATATGCGTAAAGTTTGTTTAGTGCCCCATTATAAGTTGCCCTGTGGAGTTTTTGACCACTAGTAGCCCTATGAGGCAATGTTTTTATGAGCAATTCTTCTTTTGTGTCTTGTGCATAACGCATAATGAAGATGCATCTGGCTGTTACCTTTTAAATGCAAAGGCACTGTGTGAGCAAGCAATTCCTCAATAACTCATTATTTCCTTGCTAAATATGATGAATTTATCTGTTAATAATAAATTACAAAATTATGTTTTATTCCCCAATATACTCATCAGAATGAAAAGGAATAACTCTTTGCAGTCAGGTTTAACTATGAAAATGTGAAAATCTTTCTCAGATTTGTCTGACAACCCTAAATTGAGCTTGTCTTACTTTGTCCGTCAGTGTAGTCCATACAGCATAAGCATGACACGATCATACGCTATGATTAAATGCTTATCTGGCAATGTATCCAATCTATTGATTGCGTGGTACAATTCCAGATTTAGAAATCGTGACATTATGATTATAATAGGACTCACCTGGAGAAGATGCTCATTATTTCTGAATCTGAGACACTAACTGTTAATGATGTATGGTTATTAGAAATGGCATAATAGTGGGACATGTAAAGAGCCAGTCTTTATTCATTCAAATAGAGGTCACCCACTAGGTGTCTGTCTTCTGTAGATTATAAATTGCTTCACTTTCTGTCTGTCTCTCTTACTCCACCCATCATCTCAAAGCGTTTGGCCAAGTCAACTGAATTTAAATAGGATAAATCATAAATCTGATTAGGTGAATATTCTCTGTGATCTGGAGGGTAGAATGGGAGTGCAGTGATGAATTGAAAATGATGAGAGTTCTTTCATTTTTATTTTACTTTTACTCTGTCGGTCCACCCGTCTACCCCCCGTCAGGGGTTTATTTGAATAATTTATCAGCAGGGCAATAATGTGAGGTACTTCATTAGATGGAAAAGCTCTCCGCTGACAACTGAGAGGACTCCTAATTGACAAGTCCTTGAAGAATCCCGATCAGAACAATGACAGTTAGCTATAATATGTTACCATTTAGATGTCATACTGCTGTGCAAACTTGCTGTTACCAATTTTGTGGGGCGGTTTTTAGTCTGATAACTTTAATGTAGTGGTGGAGAGACTCATTTTCATTGCCAAGAAGATACACAACAGACATTTTGGAGCCTTACAGAGACTAACAACACTGTAAAAATATACTGTGTGTTCTCATGTTGGATAAAGGTCAATGCTGTTAAAGGATTCCTCAGTGTGACCAAGAATCGTAGGTAGATGTCTGACACCTCAGAAACCACCTGTGCTCAAACAGGAACAGGCCTTATACTTTCCTGCCATAAAAAAAATACCTCAGCTGAACACCGCTCTATTTTAAAGCAAATACTCATATTTAATAGTAGCAATCCTTTTCACATTAAGCCAAAGATGCATTTCATTACAGGTTGTAAGGTCAGGAAGCAACATTGACTTCTAAGCCCGATGACTTCACATTATTCAGTCTTAGGTCATTAGCTGCAAAGGTTATTAGCTGAAAGTTTAGAGCTCCATCAGAGTTTGAGGTTAATGAAAGGAATGACATGAAGTTATTAAATGGAATGGGTTCTGTGCCGGCTCTGTGGCTCAAGATATTCTAGGAAGAATCCTTATATATTTTATAGAAACACAAAAGGTTTTTTGGACGAGCAAATGGTTCTGCACACCCCACTACAAAATAGCTATAGAAAGTGTTATCCACTTCATTTATTCTTAGAAACCCTATAACATGAACTACTTTGGGCAGAAGTAGTAACCATATACTAGATCAGTAATTCCCAACTGGGGGTATTTGTTTCCAAAAGATTTAGTTAGCCTCGGAAGCAGCTCAAATTAAACCATTGAAACAATTAGTTGAAGGTAAAAGGATACAAGGTGAAACAGTAAACTAAAAGCAGCCGATTAACAGTTGCCCATTAAAGGTAGGGGATAAACAGCTAAATGTAAAAACATCCCAACTCAGTAGCTAAAACGCAAACTTGACCAGAGGAAATACAGTGAAACCTCGACTTACGAACGCCTATACTTACGAACTTTTCAAGATACGAACCGGAGGTTCAAGATTTTTTTGCCTCCCCTTACGAACCAAATTCGACTGACGAACCCGAGCCTGGAAAAATAAAAAAAAATTCCCCGGCCGCTGCCATTACGTGTGACCCTTGAGCGAGTGTCTCACAGCGGTCAGGTTATAAATAATATATAATTATAAAATTAAAAATGTAAGAAAAAAGTAGAGTATCATAGTGCAGTATAGCGAACGTAGAAATTAAGCATACGGTATGTGATTCTCCCACTCGCCCCCTCCCACTCGCCATCTCCCACCGGCCTCCCACCTCCCGTCTCTCAAGCGCCTACTCCTATAGCAAGTCGTCACGTCTTTCAAGGTAAAGCACCTAAAAGTTTTTGTTAATTGATTTTTTAATTCTTATCTATTGTTATGGTTTTCTGTGTGTGTACTTTGTTACTGATTTTACAGTGTTTTAAACAGAGTAATAGAGCAAAAGGGGTAACTTAAGTGATAGTTCGGCACGCATTATTTTCTTTTACATTAATTCTTATGGGAAAAATCGCTTTCCCCTAAGGAACTTTTCAACCTACAAACCCGATCACGGAACTAATTAAGTTCGTAAGTCGAGGTTTCACTGTACTCACAATTCAACTGCTGCATGTGGAAACATCTAACAATGTCCATTCTTATATAATTGTTATATTATTTAACTTAGAGTGTAAAATAACACCCAGTTTGAAGTCAATTAAAGGACAAATCCTGAACACGAGCCATGTTGTTGATGAGGTCATTGAGCTCATATGGTGCTAATGTATCATTTTTTAAAAAAAGATAAAATTGCACCATTTTTGTGTAGTGGTAGTAGTAGTAGGTGCAGACTTGTTGAACGCAGAAAGAAGGTTGTTTTGATGATGCCTGCGACACTGCAAAGGAGAGCTTATTGATCTGCGAGACTAGTGTGTCCGACCTCAGTGTCAAACCTCCTCTGCCCTGTGGACACTGTGTGTTGAATGCAAGGCTCAGCATAAATGCAAACTTTTTGATCTTAAAAAAAGTGATTGCTGTACACTCTGAATTCACCCCTGAACCTTTAATCCGCTGTTTGAAGTGTGTAAGTAGTGTTATTAGCCAGCCACACCTGTCATCCCATACCCACTGGAAGCTTAGACCGTAGGATGACACCTGTTGGTGTTCAGTGGCATGAACACACTACAGTTTGAATTAGATCTGACTCGGGGTATGGGTGCAGAATTTTAGTTTTCTCTTTCTTGAACGTTGCGAGAGGGTGTTTGAAGTGTTGGTGGAGGTAGATGCTCTCTGGGCACTTTGTGGACTTGTAGTGAGATGAAGGGCTGGGGCTTGTTTAGCCCTCATGCTCATGGTCAGTATGTTGACAGGGTTGCAGCTTGTATCTTGTCCTGTGAATGTTTTATGGATATACACTTGCTATGGAGAATGTATCCGACAAACACACGCTCCCTCTGAGACTATTTGAATGGTTCATTCTGACTCTAAAGTCAAGGGGGTTTCACTTTAAAATACTTGTCTGGATTGCATTTCAATATCTCAGCAGTATTTAAATCAATATACACACATGGTTATAATATCACCTTGCATTTTTCAACACAAAGTTGTCTCTTGAACACCTGGTAAAGCAGAGTTCACTGACAATGCAGGCAACGTTGTGCAAGGGTAAGAGAGGGTAAGAGAAAAATAGAGGGATTGAGCAGAAATGACTGAGAGAAGTGGTTGGCAGAAAAACAAGTGTATTTTCTGGACTTTGCACAAAATTAATATTTTCTCTACACACTACTATCATAAAAACATCCACAGACATGCTGACCTCAAACGGCAAACAAGAGCTTTGTATTTGTTTGAATTTTAAAGAAGTAAATAATTTTCCTTAAGCCAACAAAAGTAATTTGTTGTCACGTTGCTGTATCTATTTAAAGCTAGTTGGGGTGTAGCAGGATCCAGTTTTATAGTATGCTAAAACAGTGGCGTGAAGAGACCATTAATCCAAGAGGATTGCAAAGGCCTCCAGTAAAAAGTGCATCTTCAAATGTGTAATGGACATGGCCACCTGCGACGAAACCCCAGGACTGAATAAAAATGCACTGCAGGGAATGCACCTTACATCTGGCTCGGGAACACCTGGGGATCCTGCAGTCGATGGAATTTATTCTGCCTTGCGACACAACAGTAGAACCAGCAGCTAACAAATGGAGATGTAAATAAATGGATCCCCTGAGGTACCCAATGATTTTCCATCTACTCCGCCATGTCATTCAACACATCAAAAAGCGCGCACACAAACTCGCATGCACGCACACACACGTGCTCAATAGACCTGGCATACCTCCCACAGATATAGTTTTGCTGTGGCCAGTGCATTTAAGCCTCAAACCCCTCTATTTTTCCATCACTCACTCCCGCTATCCCTCCATCACCAGCTGAACGGGATGTCGGGATGGTATCACACCCCAGGCAATCAGAGATACAGTCATATGTCACAAATAGGTGTCAACTCTTATTATACTTGGGTTGGGCGGTGGGGGGTGGGGGGGGGCTATGGCCTTATCAGAAAGGGCATAGCTATGACATATCCCCCCTCCCCTCTCCATTTACAAGGCCCATGCTGGATATCAGCATTTTATTTCACAGGCCAAAAATATTTGACCAATAACACAAATGTAATACCTCTCCCCTTCGCTCCCTGCTGCTATCCCAGTTAATTTAATGGATCTGTAAATAGCCAGTGTAGTTTATTTTGTGTTTTTTTTTTTTTTTTTGGAAGGAACGGAAGTGAGCCTACAGGTATGGGGAGGATATACTGGACTTCGTCTCTACTTTTAATACACTAGCCTTGACTATTATCAGGTTATTTTTCGAGAATTGTTATGATTTATTGCTTGGTGTTAGTTTTGGCCTAGTTGCAAAGTTGATATGAGAAAAGTTTTCATATCTCTTACTTTTTTCCTCCATTTATTAAATTTCTTGTCACCTCAAGGTATTTTGTGTAGTGTGTGTTATTAAAGCAAAGTTGTAATGTTTGTATTGTTACTGTTAAATTGCAGCTAATGCAACTTTTAATGACAAGATATTGATGCTTTATCTAAAGAGTTTTATTAAATATTTAGTGTGGTTCAAAAAGTATCTTTATTCTTTTATAATTTGTCTGTAAAAACATTTACTGGACTATAAGAATAATGACAAGCTTAATTCCTTGATGAAACTTTACAATAAAATACTTTGGTTTAATAAATATTCAAATTGTTCTAAGAAACATAACCCCGTTATATTTGTGGAGAGACACAGAGCATTTATACTTTTTGTTTATTGAAAGACAAACAAAATTGAGTCACTGAAGCTGCAAGTCTTTATTTTTCCAAATCAGTGAATCTCTCTGTTAAAGTCAAAAACTCTGACATGATCGAGAGAATAAATCAATAACACTTGGGCAGTCATTTCATACAATAGCACTCTTGAGCTGGAAAAAAAAACACATCATGCATGGTTTATGGTGCATTGACTCTGGTGATGCATGCTGCAGCCTTTGTAGCCCCAGGTCATGGAAACGTGTGATCACAAACATAGAACTCATAGCTAATAAGACACTCAGCAGTGTAGAACCTATATCCATTTTGCACAGTGGATCCATATCTTAACTGTTGTTTATGCAGCAAGAACATCTTCAGGGCAGAGACAATCATGTCAGTATATAGTGAGGGAGTGTGGTTATTTATATGTAAACTATATACAGTAAATTATTCATGAGAGACAACAAACAATAATTAAATCAAATTCCAGTATCACTTTAAATTCAAGTTTCACTTAAATTTTTTACTTTTTCTAGATTATTCAGTGAGTTTCTGCAGAGCTGTTATAACTACGCCAACACTAATCGCTTAATAGATTTACTCACTGGGTGTTCAGTGCATTCATTAAAACTCTGACTGAATATAAAGGCAACGTTGTAACTGTCAGAGACAGTTTGGTTCTTGTGGTTTAATTACATCATTGATTTTCCATATTAGATGAAATGATGCCATTTGGCCCAGTCGGCCACTTAGTTCTGCACATGTGGCGAAGCACCCCAGCTGTGGCCAAATGTTACTATGTGCATTTTATAGACACGGTGAAAGGTTTTAGGGTAAAATAGGGACCAGAGACAAAACCAACTGATGGGTTTCTACTAACATGACTCTTTATAGTTTCTGTCATTTCAATAGAAACCCCCTTTTCCTAAAATCAGTTCAATCAATTGTCTCACCGCAATCATAATCCCCTCGCACAGTCGTCCCCATATCGAACCATCTCCTTATCTATTTTTCTATCTGCTTAATTGTTCTCCTCTGTCACCATCTGCTTAAACCTTTGCACCATGGCAGGAGGCAACTGGACACCAGCTCTGTGTAGATGGGAAAAAAACCTAGCAAGGCCCCGTCGGACATCAATCTTCTTCCTTCATTCCACGGATCACCCTCCGCTGCTCTCCTTCACTATCGCTTCCTCTGCGTCTGTTCTCTATCACAGTCTGTGCCCCCCTCTCTGCTTTCACACCCTAATCCCATCTTCAGTCAAGGCTGGACATGTGTGATGGCCCTTCCTCTCCCCCGTACCATTCACATCCAGCCAGACCAATATAAACCACCTCTCAGCCCTCTTCTTATTACTCCTCTGTTTCGATAGGATCGCCAAGCGGCTTGAAGCCATTGTATTTCCTCCTGTCTCTGTCCTTCAGTGACTGCCTTATAGAATAGATTCAGATGGGAGGTGGCTTAGCCAAAGACACAGTGGAAATCCTTAACCAACGATTTCATAAGACCGCTTTCCTAGTTTGACTGCCACATTGGCTGAAATGTCTCTGAAACCACCTTCCAGACATTTGCCACAGTAGCTAAGTGCTACGATGAAGTTGATTCAGGGGTTATCCAATCAGCAATTAAGATGCTTTTGGGAAAAAACAGGCCAAGATCCATAAAGATAAAGTTGTGGATTAGGTATAAACCTTGTTAAACACTTAAGGGTCTCATATATGGGGCCTGGGTTGTGGCCTCCCATTCAGTGGCTAATGTATGGTCTGTGTATGGAGCATGGGGATCACAGAGGGGTTTTAACCTACCCTGTCAGCCTAAATTAATGAGGTAATTAAGGGCTCAGGTGGAATTAGCAGTAGACACCTTAAGTGCCCTAGGGCAGCCAGATAGGCAGGATGTACAGATACAGGAAAGCTAGAGCACAGAGGATGCCATAGAGACTGTTGTGGAAAAGCAAAGGTCATGACAGACAACTGTTGCTCAGCAGGCGTTGATGTTGTCCATATTGACTTGTTTTGGTTTTGGCATGCCTTCAAGCTGACCAGGGAAAAAATGTTTCGCTCCTGAAAATCACAGCAGTTTGTTTTCCACGCCAGGTCGATGGCAATGCGGGCTCAGGTGAGCATAAGGAGAATTTAGGAGGCTCTTTTAGGGAGTTTAATGTGATTATATGATATAGACTCCTGTAGTCATTAAATCATTCAGTTTAAAGCGTCCATAAAAGACTCCCTCTGGTATAATATTCAGATGATAGATCCCTAATACTTGCTCTACTCTATTGCTCTATACCTCCTCTCTTTTACTAAGAATTTCTTTCCCATCATTGCAGCCTCTTCTAGATTTGAAATTCTACTCTTAAAGGAAAAGTAAAGATAATACATCCAAATGGACATTAATGTTAAGAAATTAGTCCTGGTAACGCTTTTGGTGGTGGCAGCCGGTGCAGATTGATACTTAAATAAATATGATCACGAATACAATAATTTGAATGAAAACTTAAGCAGGTTATAGTGGAGCCAAACAAACTTGTGTTGTTTTAATGTCTGAAAAAAGTTAAACTTTTCTGGAGTGGGTTAACTTGATATTTAATCAGAAGACTTCACCGTTGCTGCTTCTTTTTGTTTTACATTTCAAACTGATCAGTCTTGGCAAAAACCACTGTATTAGTTACGAGCTGGACTGACATAATTGTACATCTGGTGGGAGGCATCTTGCATCTGTTCTCTGATCTTGGACCAGAAAAGTTGTTTTTAGGAGACAAAACTTCAACAAAGGCATATCAGTGGTCTTCAATGAAAGGGTGGGGGGTGGCTTCTATGACATGAAAGGTTTTTAGATAATTTTACACACAGGAACACTACTGAGATGTGGTTTAGATTCATTCTGCATTACTGATTGAGTTAGAGACACAGGTGGGTTTTTAACCTGTCGTTTTTCTAATTCAAAACCCAGCAGGTAGCCCCGAGTCGTTTTCTCAGGCAAACATCTTAAAGCCTTATTACATTCACAGCGATCATTTTCTGTCCATCGGACAGAGGTAATTAGGTTCCCTACTCACACTGACTCTGCCAGTGTCAGTGATATCACATCGGAGAGGGTGCAGTAAAATGACTGATTATTATAGCGAACATAGCCTGTGGGTGTTCCTATCAATGACATCCACCATGCACACATTCATGCATGTGTTCATAAATCTATCCTTAGAGATGCAGCCAACACACTCTCACATGCCCATTATTCTGATATGATGTTTATACGCGTATGCGCTATATGACTTCAGATACAAAATGTTCATTTGAGTTAAGCCAGTGACTCAAACTGGCCACACAAACATTAGGCAAAGTAGATAGAATGAAGAAAAATAGAAAAAAGGAAAATGGAGGGTGGTCAATTGCTTTTCTCAACAGTCTTATAATTACATTACTTGTTTTATTGGTACATGTCAGGCACTTTGAGTACATAATTGCATGTAAACTGTCTTCATTATAGACCATAAAAAGACCAGCATTTTCAACTAGTAAATGCCTAATGCCTTCCCATTATTTTGTTTATTAGGATGTATGAGACTGAACTGTATAAACATTAACTCAAATGTTCGGGGTCTGGATCAAATGTTAGGATGTCAAGATTGATTGTGTATTGCAGACACATCTTGTTCAGTATCATCATAAATTCTGGAACTTGCATTGGCCAGTCTGCAGCAGAGGTTGTTGTTGTGATCGTCCTGAACGTGTGTCCTCTGGTGTCAGTCAATAGTTTGGTTCCTGCAGGTATGACTCTTCTCCTCTAACACATGACAAGAGACCTGCCGTGCACTCTGTTGGACTGGCTCCCTGCCCCTCTTCTCCCCCTCCTCTCGTCTCAGTCTTCTCTCTCATCCGGAGGTTATCCGCATATGACACCTGCCAGGGCGACAGTGCAGATTTCATTCTCACCTGCAGATGCGACCTCTTCCCCCCTCCCCACCTTCACACCTTAACCTTGAGTGTTTCCACTCATTTACAACCTCTGGAGTGTCCACACGCCAACCTCTGACGCAAAACCCAAATGTCAGACAGAGCTATGAAACTAGACCTATATGAATCCCACCAAGAGGAGGCTCCTTTCAGTAGTTTAGTGTACGCTACTGACAACCAGGTTAAATCCACTTGCCCATGTTGGAGAGATGTCCAGGATCAGGTCATAGGGTACAGGTGAATTTGTTGTAATTGACATTTTCTGCAGTCCGTGTTCGTCTTCTTCTTCCTCCACCTCTTCTTTTTTTCAGGCTCAGTGAACTGAGAGAAAATGACATTTAATTACAGGAGAGCAGTCACGCAGTTCGGCTAATTACGATCCCGGGAGTTCAGTCATCACATCTAATTAACTTTCAGTTTCATGAAAGCTTAATGCAGCACCATAGCTAGGCGCTGCATGTGCCACACTTCAGGAATATTGGCAACTCTTTGGGAAAAATAAATAATTATACACACACACACACACACACACACACACACACACACACACACACACACACACACACACACACACAATGAGAACAAGAGAAATCAGAAGCAACAGTGCTTTTTAACCTTTAGTTCTACCTTTGATGCGTGTTTTATTTATGCAGCCATAAAAACCATAAAAGATATTCGTAATTGATCCAGCCCGGCATTATGCTTAAATAGAAATGAATATAATCAATCACTTGGATGGTGGTGGCAATTCATAGCCGTATTGATTGTTAAAAGCACGCTGCATAGTCTGATTCACATTCATTATGACACTCTCAGAGGACAATCAATTCATTATTATGCTTGCCCTTGACCACATTGTTAGTGTGCTTACTGGGGCATTATCCGCAAAGTGCATGTGTGCATTCATTGATGCTGTCATTTTTCATAGATTAGGTTGAGACCTACTTCTGATATTGTACAGTCCAGATGCAACCAAAACCTTGAATCCCAGTGCAGGACATTTCATATCCAGGTGACGATACATTTTACCCCATAAATTGGGGCACTGTGTTTGCAGATGTTAAGTTGCAGCAGCTGGTATCGCCTTCCATCCTCGAGATTCATTGCCAAATGGTGCGCTGCGAGCGAAAACATTCTTGCATTGTCTTAGTTTGGGTTTTGAGCACGAGCTGTCTGTCATCCATGTAACCTCTCCGTACTGTTTAACATGATTCTCGCTTAGGTGGTAAAATAGGGTGAGTGGTCTTTAGAGGCTGTTAGAATACCTTGGCTTTTAGCTGTTCTGTGTCATGTTTCTTGTTGTCGTTATTTGTCTGTGTTGCTTACATACATTCATTGTCCGCAGTGTGTTTTATAAAATATCTATTTTATAGTTTTATTTTTTGTATTTACGCTGCAATGTATAATAAAAACATTTCATCTGATGCAAACCAACTACATAGCCAAACAGTGGAATTTGTGCAATGTGACCTCTACTCGGAGGTCCCTTTTTGCATCCATTTGTTTTGGACAAAATTGCCTGCATGTGTGTCCTGCCTCCTGCTTTATATGCTGATGTTGTTGATGGGATGTGTGTCTCCCTGAGACCTGAGATCACACTAGAGCAGAAACAAGAGTGCTAATTGGTGGCTTGAAATCCCCTCAGTGTAGCCTGAGCTCTGTAAAGGTCATCTCCACTCATAAAATGGAGTGCTCACTTGTTTTTTTTATTAACTGTGCTGACAGACTTGGCCCTGAAAATCAAATAATTCATTGTATAGAGGTACTGTGTTGGATCCTTATGCTGTGCTAAGATAACATGGCTAGAGCATCATAATTAGTGAACTAATATGAGAAATTAATGTTGATATTTCTTTAAACTGCATGTGACTGTGTCGCATGCGCAACCACAGCATACACCACCACTAGCTATCTACTAGACCCACAACATAATAATGACAACACAACATGCCAAGCACAAGTTGTGATATATCATTACACTTACCGGCCACCATCTAATTCCAGGCCCCGCTGTCATAGTGGTGATGTGAAAAATGTTAGTGGCCTGCCATAATGCTGCAAACATCAGCGAAGCCCACAAGGAGGATTAATGCCTCGTCTGCCTTTTATTATGCCGCTCTGTCGTCCTTCGCAGGCTGGCCATTCATCCTTGTAAGATGTCCATATCTGCTCGCGGTGTGGCCACATATGTGTTTGCCTACTCGTGTGTGTCCCTGTGAGCTTATGCATGTGAAAGTGCTTGCCTGCTGCCAGTGTGAGATTTCAGAACTTTATCCCGGAAGGGGTTAAACCACTTGTACAGTTGCGGGCTTTTCAGGGCTACGTGCGGCTTGTCTTATCAATCTATCGACATGGCACCTGCGCTGCTTGCTGCACTAAGAGACCTGTGCGATAGACGGCTCAGGCCCCACTGCGGTGGAATACTAATGGGGATGCAGATAGCTTTTGGTTTGGCCACCTCAGCAGACATTGATCCCCCTGCGGACTTCCACAGTGGTGACAGATGGACTGTCACCTCTGAATGAGAAGAGATTGGTACACTTCTCCTCGTATCTTCCTCAGTGGGGTTCAGTCGCTAACTCTGCGATGTTGGGCTCCATATGTGTCCCTTCATTTGCCATTTACCTCCTTGCTCTCCTCATGTCCCTGACTGGTTCCACGCACATTCCTCCTTTTTACTCTCCCCTCATTTCAACCTTGTAGGTTGAGACTCCATTTCATAACAGGAAGGAGACAGGCGAAATCTCTGCAGTTGCCCAGAAATTTACAGGCACCAAACCTCAAAGCCTATTGAGATGCTCCTAATGATCAAATAAATTAGTCACGGCGGCAATATTTTCCACTAAAAACAACTCGACTCTCTTTTTTCATGTAATTTAGAAGGTCAAGGTCGCAGCGTTCATACCAAGTCCTCTGTCTGTCACTAGAAAGACAGAGAGAGTGATAGAGGGTCAGAGAGTGAGTTGATTCAGAATGAAGTTATTTATAATGCAATGTTCAGTTTGCCATTATGATGCACATAGGATTTTCTGGCCCCCTTTCCTTAACACTGACATATTTGGGTTTCATTATTTACTATACAGTACTATTTATTACTTATTTCCACATGAAATCCCCAATATATTTATAAATATAACTAATATGCAATTTTTTATTTATAACTTCACAAATTATTTGAAAAGTAAGCCCTGACTCAACTGTAGAAGATCATTCCATGTATTTGTACAAATTTGACATAAATCCAGCCCCACATAAATAAATAAATAAACATCTAGTATCCCCCTCAGGCATTTTATATCACCTGTTGAGCACTTTTGGCTCTAATCCCAGCGCCCCTCCTCTTCTCTCATCACCAAATCCCACTTATCAGCCACTGGTGCCCGGATCGCATTGAGAGGAGCTATGCAAATGACTGGGAGGGAAAGGCCAGATCTAATCTTTAGGTTTATTCTAATTAAAAGTGATTTACTTTGCCTGCAATTCCCTGAGAGGGAAGCTTAATGTCCTGTTCTCGAAGGAGATGGCATCCTCTAACTCAATTAGGTATGAGAAGATGCACTTGGCTAAAGTTTACTCTGGATGGAACTGCTGTATGAGCAAGCAGTGATGTATACAAGGGAAGGACATAGAAAAGTCAAGGACAGTCTGTTTTTACATTGTGTTCGAAAGGGGGAATTTGACAGACAGATGTAACCTCGTACATACAAAATGTTTCATAAATTAAAGTGTCTCCTAGGACATTCGTAGAAATTGTAATTTAGCTGTGACATACTGAATAAATAATGGAACGCCTGCAGGAAAACTCTGTGTTTGCTCAGTAACTTCCTGTTTGTTTGTGAGTGTAGATCTGAGTGTGTGGAGTCTGCTCGCAGATGTTTTGGTAGCTAACATTATGCTCAGCTGCACTTAGAGAACATTCATGGCAGCCATAATCATCAGATGGGGACTAACAACATGTTGGATGAGTAAGAACTCTCGGTGTGATCAAAACTTGCCCTTATTAAACCCATTAATACCATATGTAAATGGAAAAGCTGTGAAAATTTGTATTTTCATTGGGCTCTTTTTTCCATTGATCACAAGGTTGCATGTTTAAACAATTTTACTGTGGTTTACCATGAAGCCAATAACTGTTCCATCCTGGCATACACAAATTCTTAATCCAGTTGCAGTAACATGCATCTCCCACTTGTTTTAGTGTCTTGTTTATCAATGATACAATCATTTCTGCTTGCATGTCCTCCTCCAGTTCTTTTGCAGGAATGAAGTTGTTGAGCAGAAAGAACATTGTGTTTTGTCTAAAGAGGGAAATTGCTGGTTCAAGCTGTTTTATGAAAAGCTTTGTGAAACTAACAACACAATACAGACTCATGGTAGTCATTGTACAATCGTTCGAAAACAACTGATTTAAAAGCAGTTTCAATGTTTTCGAGTGTTGGGTCAAAAGTAGGGGACAGGAAAGATGCACAGCTCTTGATTGTACTTCCATCGTGCTGATTGTGAATTACTAATAGATAGGGTGAAATGTGCATTTCCTGTGCATGCTCCCTCACTGACATGGGCACCACTTACCGCTGTCAAACCCCTCCCCCGTCTCTCATCACCACAACCACTTAGTGAATAAAGGTCAGGCAATCAGGCATCTGGAAGGACAGCTAATTTGTCATCCCTCGACAAACGTGTCAGCGTCCGATCTTGTCCGCAGGGCTTGATACTGCAACAAGCCGTAAAGGTTAAGAGATTCAAAGAACGCTCCCCCTTCCCTTCCCTGCTCACCCTGTCTTCATCTCAACAAGCAACATGCGACAGAGCAGAAAATTCAATTTTGGATTTGATACTATAAGGGCTATGCGGATCCTTAGCTGTTACTCTTCAGAGTCTTTAGGCATGTCGTCCGCCTTGCTCAGTTAAACTTTACAGTGGTCTCCTGGATGGAGCCGGTGCTGTCTTGTACATGTCATTCTCTGCCAATGCAACATTGCACTGAGCTGAGATAACTGTTTTTTGCCGAACAATGGGTTGCCAAACAGCTGTCCTCAGTCATAATTTAGAGTTGAAGGTGATGAATGCTGACAGAGAACTAAATGGGAGTAAATGGAGGTTCTCATTCAAAACAACAATTATTCCTCTTTTTTTAATTTCAAAAACATCAGTAGTTTTAAATTTGAATTTGGATGAAGTTCAAATGCAGTCATCACAAGCAATCTGTCGACCTGAAGCATGGCCCGTGTGATTATGGAGGCATTACAGGCCATCCCGGTGTCCCTGAATGCATCCTAATAGCTGTTTACCGCAGATGTGTGTCCCTTTCTGAATCCCAAGAGTGTAACTGACAGAGGCTCGGAGAGAGAGAGAGACACAAATGAGTGACTTTGATCAAGTGATTTTCCCAGGCCCCCTGAATACTTGCGTGCGTGTGTGAGAGAGTAAGTTATAATGTTGTATTGTTGTATTTAATATTTTTGAATGCCCCTGTTTGTTACTAGCGTGTTAGGACAGAGAATTAGGATAAACATCAAAACTGTTGATGATATCTACAGGTAACAGTGTCTTTTTTTTGACAATGACATTGTCTGACAAATTCAACATAATTGTGTAATTTATTGCACTTTAGTTGAGTGTTGAAGTTTGTGACACTATATTTTTTTATCACCGGTGCTTGTAGAAGCAAGTTGTACTTAAAACACAACATTTCAGGCGATACTTTTACAAATGCACAGCATTTGAGCTATGATTCATAACAGTGGAGGAATTCATCGTTCACGTTTGGTCATATGAGATACAGTATATACAGTAGTAATTAAGAGATCTTAACTTTTAAGTTTATGCAGTTTATCTTTCTTTCTCACTGTTACATCATCTCTTCTGGAGTTCTCGCCCCTGGATCTCATCGTCGTCTCTTAACCTTTACTTCCTCTTGATACTTCCCTGCTGATTTATAGCCTGTCACTGACTCAGGAAAACACCATAAAGTGGCACAAACGCACCATTATATGTCCAAAAGCTGTCATATACACATGTCAAATTCGGATTAGGCAAACATACATACTGGAGCTCCCTCTCAGGAACAGAGACAAACAGATAGTTTGAGTAGCAGTTAAAATCTATAGATAGCTGATCCACCACGGGGGTGTCTCCGTTGCACGCCACTGCTCTGAGCTTATGAGACTGCAGGCTCTCCTGCTAAGTGAGGGAGGCATGGATAAGGCGAGTGGAACAGAGAGAGAGAAAGTTAAAAAAAAAAACGTGATGAGGCAAGTAGGCAGGGAAGGTGGATGTCATGCTGTGAAAGCATCACAGTCATGTGTGAAGCCTAATCAGGCACAATCTGCTTCACTGTAATGCGGTCTGCTGCGTGACTGTGTATTTTGTATTTATCTCAAATTAAAGCTGTTGCACACTCATTGCCGCATTTCATCGTGCAGTACATTAAAGGCATCCAGTGGAGTTAAGGAAACAGCGCTCGAAGGTGTCGAAGTGCCTCCGCGAAATGTTTGCATCGCATAATAAATGTGTGCACAAGGACGGCAACTGTCGCAAATGGAGGCAAAGCTTTCCTCGCATGCCTCTAAAAGTGTTAGTCTGTCAGCCTGGTGTCTGCTCAAAAAGTAGAATTCATTTTTGTATGAACAGATAAATCTATGCAACACAAATGAGCATTGCAAACATTGTTAGATACAAAAACACAAGCAGCATGTTTCAAAGATGAGATGAATACAACTCGAGCAAAGTGCTGATGTGTGGCAGCAGTTATTGACTGGTATTAGTTTTATGATTTCTTTTATTGATTTGTACAAGTGTCTTGCTTTGTCTGACTTACAGTCTCACAGTCCAGTATATTCTGTTTACGATGGTATGACAGTGAGGAAACTAGAACCTGAGTCTGAAAGCTATATGAAATGATTCATCATCGACATAAATAATTCATTGATAAATAAATAGCTATTTGCTTCTATAGTCAACAACTTGACTAATGTATTTGTTGTTCTGAAAGTGGGAGACCATCACGTATGCAGACAAAAAAGAAATAATACCAGTATTTTATTAAATATAACCACATCTCTAAAAATGTAATCTTAGGATGTACTGATACAACATTGACTTCCTCTTAACATAATTTACTGGAATAAATCAGTTTTTTGCTGTTCCCCATAATCAATGTATGCCAAATCTTTGGCTACCATTTTTTTTTTTATTTAGATGGCGCAAAAATGTTTACTAAAGTTTGAAATGAAGTAGTTAATAACTGGCGGGACTTCAGTTGTGGTCTGTGGGCATTATGTGAAAGACAATCCGCCTTTATTAACTAGCTATAGCTACTGGAGTTTATGCATATAAATATAAGAGAAGAACAGTGTTGTTCTAAAATGATACTTTTTTTGAATTCAAGGTAAAATCTTTGGTCGCATTGGATGACAGAACTGACTCTATTGCAGGTTTTAGACTGCCTGCCCATTTGAAACTCAGTCATGATGATGTGATCAACAGGTTGTAATTCAAGGTTAGTTCATCACTGGCAGCTGATTTTGATGGTGTTCCGCTCCAGCCAGCTTTGCCATAACATTGAAAAACACTGCTGATTTCTGTTCTCAATTCAAAGTACACAGCTCCAGATTTGTTGGAAATATAGATTGCAATTCCTCTCAAATCTGTTTGCTTTAAGTTTTTTTTTCAGAAAGTAGCTTTCTTTTGGGGCAGTGCATGCAAGTATAAATGTTGACTGTTAGTGTCTGTGTAATGGTGACTAATTTAGGGTAAGGAAGCATGGGGTTTTGATCTTAGCATTAAATAAAGCTGACTGTGACTGGCTCAGCAGCCCTTAGGCCTCTGCCTGCCAGAACGTCATCCTTATCCCATCACTGATTAGAAAACTGTGGAATACATCATGCAAATAATCAGCCTGGAAACAAACACAAGCACTGCTTTCCCCCAAAGGTAGAGGCAGCCATCTCTAATGAGCAGGGTAGAATTGGAATATTCATACCTCTTTTCTTCCTCAGAAGCGATTGAGCGATTCCCTCCTCCCACTGTCGCTCTCCCAGGTCTTTCATTCTTCCCTCCTCTGTTGTTCTGTTTGTGTCCCTCTCATTTACCGTTCTGTCTGTCCTTCTGTCTTACCTCCATCTCTGTCTCCACTCCGTCTCTGCTCTTCTTCTCCGGAATGTAGCGATAAACAGAATAGGCAGCCATTGATGTTGACAAAGCCATTCATGGATTACGCACCAGATCACAGTCACAGATCTGCGGAGATCTGCGGAGAGGAGACTTTTTTCCGGCAGAGAATCAGGAATGAATGCATAAGATGAACAAAAGATATCAGGAGTCAGATTGACTTTTTTGAAACAAAAATTACCTGTAAAAAATGCGCCTGCGATATCTCCAGATTTAGACTATAAATGTTCATCGGCCTCCCCGAACACCCTGGATGTAGTTGTCAGAAGTATTGTCAGAGTCTCATTCTAAATGATATTTAAAATGAGCCATTTTCAACAGTTGATGAATTTGATTTAGTGTTAGAATCACAAAGGGAAGGTGTGAAAAATGAACAGGGAAACAAACAGTAGAAGGTATCTTAGGGTAATTCCACCCTGTTATTAAAAACTCAACCAAAACATTGCAGTGTCTGAACACTGACCGCCGCCTGCATTCCTTGCACCGTGGACCCGTGACCGCCTGTATGTGAAATGAAGAAAAATGTGAGGTAGTGGAGGAGGAAGATGAAGAGCATGATGCACCTCAAGGCCAGGGATGGATGATGCAGGAGGAGAGGGATTTTATCTCTCTCTCTTGACCACCTGTTGAGAATGACCTAGAATATGAGAAAAATTACATCTCCTATAGAAAGGGGGTTTCTATTTCCCCTCAATGCACAAAGTTTTTCTGTATTTCATATATAACTTAATAAAAAGTATAGCAGCAGTTTGTTCTGGAACACATCATTTTACTTGACACACACACACACGTACACATATATATATCCCCTATACGCGTTCCTTTTATATAACTCGTCTATGGTAATGTGAATATTGGAAAATAGACAGTAGGTCGCGACCCTAAAAAGTCGTAATTATTGCTTCTTAAATTATAGCTCTAAGCTGCTTATTCTTGTTTAACATTTACAAAGTCCTTCTGGATAAGGGAATCTGCTCAATCCCCTGAATAAGAGAGTAAACCCATAGAGGAGGCTGGATGTGAAGTGTTTGCTGGAGTTGAAATGAGATGCAAGGTGGGCATTTGAAGGCAGGTGGTGCATTAAACAAAAAAATGTCATGAAATGGGAGGAAGGGCATTCGGGACAGGCAAGCTGGCTGTGATAACGAGGAAACAGCAAGATACAAAAGGGGTGTTAGTGGCAGGTTGTGTAGCCTGGAGGCAGGGGAAGAAAGGGGGCATTTTAATCAAGTTGTGTTAAGGAGGAAAAAAACAGCCTTTGATACTTATATGTGATATCACCATTTTTGTGTTTTGGGTATGAGCCAACAGTTTATCAACAAATTTGTCTTTTACTCGTTTATGGTCAGTGTTCTGCTGTACGATTGTTGTAAGTAAAATGGGCAGTGCTGAGTGGCTTGACAACTTGGAAACTAGTTCTCATTTAAATGTCAAAAAACAAACTCAGCAATGAGAATGAATGTTGAAAGTAGATCTTATCTTACTTTGAGCTACGAGGCAAAATAAATGAGCATGAAGAAATCATCCCCCCTGTATGATCACTGTCTATCTACTTTGCTTTTTTAGAAAGACCATTCTCCTTCCCAGTCAGAGGATTTCCTTGACACTGATTTTTTTAGGAAACAAAAAGCAAAAAATAAACAAAAATTATAAGGATTTTAGTCAGTGATCACTGTGTTCATGTCTGTTAAAACATTGCCTGGTGAAATTAAATACAAATTTGATGCAATAACTGATTTTGTGGAATAAAAAGGGAAATGATTACAAAGCTCTTTTGAATATGTGCATAATGAAAGTGTTTTCATCAAATGTTTACCCCTTTGGGAATTTGGCTCAAATTGTTAATTTGAAATCTAATTTGCTAACCTGGTTCATCCTGACCAGTTCTGATTATTTTAATACAAAAGCACGGTGCAAAATTTAATTTATTCCTCCCACAAGTGATATATGATATATAAAAAAATATGGCAGCAGCCACTTGGTATAAACTTGAATCCATTGAGTTTTGGGATTTGCACCTCAGCACTACCCTTTGTATTGGCAAGGGAAACTACTACATTTAATATCATCCACGGAGGAATGGCGCATTGTTGACAGTGAATATGGAGATGATACAATTAGCTCTCTAGGGCTCTAAATTGTTGATCTGAATTGCAAAATCTTATTTTAATAACTATTCCACTGGAAAATCCAATGTTCAAAGTTTAAATTACCCGAGAAGTTGGGTCGGGTGATTCAGCCATGCTCACTCAAAATGCTACAATACCGTGAGATGGTAAATATAGCTCTTTTAATGACAGCAGAATTTTCATAAAACATTTTTTTTTTTTAATTTAGGATTATGGATTATAGTTGTCACTCTGTCTGCCTATGTTTTGCCCCATTTGGCTCCACACTTGTCCATGATTTATCAGTGTTCTGGCTGCAATCATTCAGAAAAACACATTTTACCTGTCGCCCACTGTTTAATGTGTTTTTATATCCGCTAATAAAATGCTGAGTAAATAGATGGTGTTGTGTAAATACAGTGGCCGTCAGTCTTATTGTAATCAAATTGTTAGAATATTACTTTCGCCTCCTCAGCAATGTTACAGCCTGTTTCCACTGGTGGATGCTGATGCCGTAGTGTAGATGAAAAGAATAACACGCAGTCCTTGTTCTTAACTTTGATCATGTACTTGTTTGCCTTCTCCTCACAACACATTTTCTCTTGTATCATTGCCTTGAGGTTATTGCAGATCACACTTGTTTCGAATAAGTTTGTACCATCATCCTTGATTTCTCATTATGACATCCTGTTTCCTGTCCTGTCTCCATCTTCACTAGTAAACAAGACATCTGACACGGGCCTGCAGATTCACGAATCTTTAGAATTTCTATACATTTCTACAGTCACTTATCTGCTTCATTGTAAGCCACAATCAACCTACCATAGAAACCATAGTGTTACTTTACAGCTAAGCCACACATTAGTATAGACCTTATGTTGTGTTAGCAACATTTACCCTCAGTGTTGCTGCAGACAGTGTTTGTTTAACGCATCATCTTTTCATCTTTACATCATTTTTTTCACTTTATGAAGAAGAGTGAGAATAATAATCATTCTAATAATAATTTATTTTTTCATATCTTCTGCAGCTATCATTTCTCTGTTATTGTGAATCATATATGGCTGTGTGAAAGCAGAACTTGTAGTTTCTATCTGTACTCTGAGTACATGGGGAAATGCCCTTGTGTCTGATAGAGGGACAACATAAAGGCTTATGCCAGCTCCAAAGTGGACTAGTCTGTACTGCAAGTGAAAAAAATCCCACACTCAGTACATACTTCTGTCTCTGATACGGTTTCTTTTTATAAGAGAAAGGCCTCAAGGTCATGGACAAGATGAAAAACTGTTCACTGAAATCTATAGAAAAAATAAATGCAATGTTTTCTTTAATTCTGTTGACTATAAAGAGAAGCGTAAGCATGTATGGATGTTTTAAACACTCATGCTGACAGGCGCAACAAAGTCAAACTAAAATTAAGTTCAATTGTGAGACAAAGCCTACAAAAACCTTTATTTCAATTGTGTTCTGCTAGTTTTAAAGGAAACACAACAGCTCACATTTTTATAAACAGATCGGACAGAATTTTAAAAAGGTAAATTCATTTCGTTCTCATTTAATTTTATTATATTTTGCACTAGCATTTCTCATAGTAAATATTTAATTGAATAAATGATGACCGGTATATTTCAAATTAATTCAATTTGAATGTTTATATTTTTATATTAGATTATTATATTATGTTATTATAGTATGATGTCACATTTACATATTTACCTGCTGTACACTCCTGTGTAATAATTGTCTACTGATTACTACTCAATAAAAAGCTTAGAGGGAAAAAAATACATACAGGTAAATAAAAATAAGTACAGGTTTGTTAAATGGCACTTGAAGCAGTCATCATTTTTGATAATGAATAAAGTGAATTGGGGTTTAGCTTTGAAATAACATTGGATGAGATTTACAACAAGCACAAGTACTCATACTTTTAATCCAATGCAAAATAGGTTTGTGATGCAAATTTTTTAAATTACTTTTTACTCTAACTTTGTCTACGACCAGTAAGAGCATTGGTTATTTCATTAATTCCACTGAACAGATCCAGTTCTAGCTGATGTAGTCTATCTAGTAAGTGGTCCATGCTAGTGATTAATGTGAGATTAATTTCTTGTCCTTAGGTGTGAAGCTGATCCATTTACACTGCTTCGGAAAAGTGGTAGCAGTAGATATTCACTGTGGTCCTATTGGCATCTAGCTAGATGGTCATTACTAATCTAAAGGCACCCACGGGAGGGAAGAAAGATTGTGCGACTGTGAGTGTTTCTGCATGCCAGCCTGCGTGTACATGTGTGTATGTGTGTTGGGTGAAAAGGTTAAGGCATTGCAAAGGGGTCGCATTTATAAGATGTAGGGGTCACAGCCAAAGATCAGTAGGGGTCAGACCTGTAATGGGAGCCATTTTTCATTTCTCATCCCGGTCTCGGAGTTAGGGGCGAGAGTGAAGTGGTGAAGTGCAGGAAATGGCATTTCAATGTGCGTAACCTCTCGCCTTGCGACGTCACCTCTTGACAGCAAATGGCAGGTCCGTCTCATCTCTCTCAGGCTGGCTCATATATCACTCACAGCTCTTGTCCACCTTTCCATCCCAGGAGATGGACGCCTAAGAAAGTGAGAGAGAGTGCTGGTGATGCGGGTGGACTGCTCTTCAATCTAGCAGCTACTCAACAATCAGCAACACATCTATCGCCAGCCCTAAAAGTAATTTTGAAACAACTGACACATAAACGTGTATCCCCAGCCCGTGATATAGACGAATAGTAGTTGACAGCCACTGTGCTACCCTGAACATTAAGAAGGGCCCTATCCACTCTCGTTTCAGTGTATCAGTCCAGAGTATAGACTGATCCGAGATGGTAAGGAGAAAGGCGGCTGCAGAATTGCTCCTCTGTAAACCCAGAGAGTCCAGCCACTTGGTGGCACTAGCAGCCAAAATCAATGCAAGAAAACAGAAGGGAATGTGTCTGAATGTAACAGATAGAGCAGTAGGAATATTCTATTTCCATAATACAGCCTAAACCATGAATATTCTCAACAGCAGGCATAGGACCATCAAAATAAATCATGTGCTGCAAACCTCTTATTAAAGATGAATATTTCAGTTTCGGGAGCTGCTGGGAGAGCAGTAAGTTCTGTCGGATGCAGTGTGGGTAACCTCATGCGAGGTGAGTAGTGAGGATAGGGACTGTGCAGAAACACCATCCACATACACAGGCAGTAAATACACAGTGTTCTTGTGAGCCTGTGATCCTTTCACTTCCACACTCTTGTTCCTGAAAGCAGTTCTACTGCGTCTGAGGCCAGAGGGAAAAGCTACTTTGGGATTCAGGTCATGCTCGTGCCTAAATGTCATTGGCCAGAGGGCAGCGGCTTAATTGAAGATGTCCTGTCATCTTTTGCCTTGACCTGTCCTGAAATCTAGATATGGTAGCAGATCATTTTTAATAATTGTTTAATGGTTAATGACAGATGTTGACAGTGACAGGATGATGAATCCATACAGTTGTTGTATAATTAATATTCTAATTTCCATGTAGTTTCCATATTTCTATTCCTGCATAGTTTTAATGCTGTTACTCCAAAAGCCTGATAAATTTAAAATTCAGTATAAATCAATGTAAATGAAATAGAATCATGAAACGTTGTCACATTAATGACTGTGATTGTTGCAGCATATTGTTCACTCTATACTGCTGATTATTCTAAGGATGCTTTTATAAATATTCATTTCCGTATCTTTTTTTTTTTTTTTTGCCAAAGCCTGAGGCGTCCGGCACAGGTGTTCAGTGAATAGCACAGAGGACAGCCGGCTAACTGCAGCAGAAAAGGCAAGTTTTTTATGTAATGACTGTCCCCAGTGCACCCTGGGTAATAATCTGCCCTCGTTTGTCATAATAGCAGGTAAATACTCACGCACAGACGCAGTAGTCCTCGCAGTAGGACGCTGGCAGCGGAAACGGTCCACAACAATTTTTCACTTGGTTTTATTAAGTGAACAGGCATTGTGGTCGCTCTGTGCCGCTTGTTAGTGTTTATAGATGCAGCATCGGAAATCCAGCTGAAAAGGGCAAGCCGTGGCAGCAGAGCAAAAAACGGATTCAAACTTGGCTCAAAGTACTCGTGTGGGTGCATGAGAGTAGTCCACCATCAGGGATCAGCATCAATTATTCACAGAGAAATTTCACAGTCTTGTTTTCAACAATCCTTTTGTTGATTGCTGGTTTAGGGGAAATTGTAAGTGATGCCATATTTAGTGCATCGTAATTTAATAACAGGAATTAAAACGATGCTGCTGCGAAGAGAGTTTTTGCTGCGGTGCTCTTGCTGGCTGGTTATGAAACGTTCAAAGCAGGAGCCTGAGGCAAACTTGCTCTGTTGTGCTTGCGATGCCAGTGAAGAAACTCTGCGATAAGACAAATGGTTCAAATGACCTTTGAAAAGATCACCGTCTCTCAGTTCGCCTGAGAGAGGGGTAGAGAGGGAAGAGCGAGGGACTATTTCTATACAGTGAGGGATAAAAGTGGATTCCCAAACTATGCGAGTGTGTGCCCTATTCGTCTTCCCCCTCTCAATGCTTTCTGCTCCATTTACACAAGCTAAGTTTATTCCGCCTCTGTCCTGGACTCAAGTGAAGCAGCGGAAGGGAAATTGAGGGAGTGGGAGGGGGAGAGGGGTCGTTTGCGAGTTCGTTATTCATTAACTGACAACTCCTGTGATTTTCTTTCATCGCTCTGTTTTTAATGAAGAACTTAACTCAGCAGAGGGTCCATGCTCTGCACTGCGAGCTCAGGCCAGCCACGTGGGGTTTCCATGGTGCCCATTACTGCTTAGTCCCCGGAGGGTCCACACAACTATAGCCCTTAGTAGTACACCAACTCACACAAGCCATTCGTTTGTGTTTGATTTTTGGTTGGATAGAGCTGCAATATGAGCAAAGACCTTTTTAACCAAAAGTGTCAAGAAGAGTCGACAGATGTTTAAAGACTTTGATGACACTATATGTGTGTGTGTGTGTGTGTGTGTGTGTGTGTGTGAGTGTGTGTATATATGTTACTTCTTTCTGAACACAGAAAGAGAAAGAATATTCACTGTACACGTTGTGTAGAATGAGAAAAGCTTTATTTGTAAAAAATCACTGCGTCAACTGGATGACATAACATAATTCAGCTCGGCTCTCCTTTTCAACACCAATAGGTAGTGTGCATTTACCACGGTCTGAAAAATCGAATAAAGTCTTCTAGCTTCTCCACTTGGCTCATTTATTATGCATTCTTTAAGTTGCTTTCAGTGATAATTTGGCGCAGCAATAAGTTACAATATGCACTCAGCAGTGGCATGAGTAAAGGTCTGTTTACTCATAACAGGGAGCACTGCTTAACTTGAGACCACATTTCTTAAATGTGTTTTCTGGGGGAGAAAATAACCCTGTTGATGTCCGATGATGAGGAGAGATGCTGATGGGTGTCAGTATTTGAATTGTTTTGGGAAATGTAGGGTCCAGTGCTTTTTGAAGCGTTCCCTTATTTTTTTAAACGGGCATTAACGTAATATTGAAGCATGCTCTTGTGGTCTATTTCCCGTGGCATATTCTACGACGAAGTGGCAGCGGCGACAAGAAAATGAAACCTATGGTTTAACAATCTTTACTTCATTAAGACAGAACAAAAACTGAAAGAGCGTTGCCAGCACTTACAACATCATAACATCGTTTCCACCATAATCATAAAACTCAGTCAGAAGTCATTGTTTTTCTGGTTGCACTCGTTGCTCATTCAGTCCCCTCCTGCAGTTACTGCAGACATTTCTGAGCCAGCTGCGACCCCTAATAGTCTGCAACTGTCTGTAGTTTATGGGAAATGCTCTTCATTAAAGAATGCTGAAAAAAAACAGACATTTTGAAACAATTACCATAGTTACAAATGTCAAACGGATTTGAAATGAGGTTTTATTTACTCAGCACACACTGTGCATGTCTGTGTACATGTGTGTTTGTGAGTACCTCTCTGACTTTGTGCCCCCCCCCCCCACACCAGTTCTCTTCACATTATCCTTTGCTTAAAACAGGGGGTTTACCGTAGAAATAATCCCACTGCTGGGTAAATGCATTAGCTAAATGCTTATTTGTGTTAAATGTGATCCCACAACAGGGTGTTTCCGGGCCCATTGAATTAAAAAGTGAAACGGCTGGTGCCTCCCCAATAATATAACATATCAAATTTGTTGTAGTCTGTGTGTGCGTGTGTGTGTGTGGGGGGGGAATTTAAGGAGTAGTTAATAAAGTAACAGCGGCATTGCTTTTGTCCCAATTAGCAATGCAGAGCTTTGAATCTGCCTTAAGCCGTTGCCTGGCTTAATCATGTAATTAATGAGGAGGGAGACGCTGTTTGTCTAATGCAAGCATCCGCCCAGAAATATTCCCTTCAACACATTGTCCAGTTTCAGACAAAGACATCATTTATGACCTTTAAGACTTTAAGGAGAGGGTTATTTACGTGCAGCATTGGTGACCTGTTCAAAATTAGTGTCTCGTTGTTAATCCTCGCATTGTGCATATATAGACTGCGATGCCATAAACATCCACAGTGTGTGTACATATAAGTGTACATGTCTGCATGTTATTCACTGTCATGATTGCCCCTCCGCTGTCTCTGCTGACAGCTGATTACCTACCGCTGGCATTTAAGCAGTGGGTTTCAGGGTTGCGGTCTGTCCCGTTCGGACATGCCACACATCAAGCCTGCTGAGTGGTTGTTTACAACAGCCTGGCATTAATTGCTCATCAAATTATTGGCTTAATGATAAGACATGGGGGATCGAGAGGGACATATGGATTCGGATAGTGGCCATCAAAAGTTGCCCACCACATTGTGGTTTTGGATCCATGGTGTCTATTAGCTAAACAAGCTGAGGCCTATTTAGCAATAATCAACAGAAGCACTGTGGAAGATAAAAAAAAATCAGCCAGAGGCATTATTTTCCCCTCAGCTTTCAAGAGTGACAGGCCTATTATACAGTGCATGGAATTTATGAGATGATCATCTTTGATGGCCTGGATGTCTGTCGTTCGCTGTAATGTTTTCTATGGTAATGATGCTTCCCCTCTGCCTAGGACCACAAAGCCGCCATCCGCCTCGTGACTCCGTCTCTCTACTGAAAAGTGATTGTTGACGGCTCCATTAAAGGGTGAAAAAATATTTTCCTCTCTCACCCAACCCCCTCCCTCCCAACCACTCAGAGACCCTATAGTTACTCATCAGCCAAGCTTATTTATGTCATCTTCTTCATTGCTGGAATGCATCAGGTTTGAACTTGTCGCTTTGAAGGAGGATGGGGGTGATTTGATACGACCTTGATACAACTTCTACACATGGTGGATGAGATGTCGCTGTGGCCTGGAACAGTGCATGCTGACGGTTGGTCATTATAACCAAGCCACAGACCTCACATCCATCAGAAGCACAAACCCATATCAGTGTCACTGTTGTGTGTGCTGGAGTGTGTTAGAGTTATATGAAGCATTGAATGTATGCAGTGTTTTAATTGATTAGTTTAAGTGTGCATAGTCCATCCATTGGTTTAGAAAGTGAGAGGAAAAAAAACATGTGTAATCCCCCAGTGGGACCAGAGGCAACACTTAGCCGTGGGCAACTTTAGATCCCCAGTTTCCCTGTAGCAAGCATCAGGTTCAAACACATGACAGTCTACATGAGGCAGCTTCATTAAGTCTTTCCCTTAACCACAGACACCAGCTAACAACACCAAACAATCCTGCACCATGTTTGCTATGTGTCAGCTCACCAACCATAAGTAATTTTTGGAAAACTTTGATGTGTGAGTATATTATCGGCTGAAATGTTTAGTGGATCGAAATAACATTTGATCAATATACAGAACATTTTAAATTTTAATGACTTACTTTCCCAAAGTCAACATATCAATACAAACGGACCCGCATTTCTTTTGTGTTTTATATTAAATATGATTAAAAACCATTATAACCATTATACCATTACCATGTAAGATTGTGGTTAAATGAGAGCCAACCTTTTTTATTTAAAGTTATGAATGCTTGTCATCAAATCCTGACCGTTGCACCCACATAGAAGATGTTTATCTCAAGACACACACCACGTTTTAACTCCAAAGTCGAATTGTTTCAATTTTGACATCACCTCAGTGTTCTTGTAAAACCCAACAGAAAAACATTTCTCATAACCATTTATCTATTTGGAACTCGCTTCATTGCAGAATCAAACAACAGATAGAATATGAAATCTGACCTCTGAGATTGGATCTTTTGACGCCTGTTTTTCACTGTGGGAATCCGAGCAGTAATTGCTTTTGCGGGGTCCCTGATCCATTTATGCTGCACACCGCCTAGCAAAGTTGGATTTGTATTTGACACATGTCCTGTTTTCATCTTCTTTCATGTCTGAGCAGTCTTTGTGATCATGTTTATTTGGGGTAGATGTTGCTTTTGACTTTGGACCCTCAGGGAGGGGCCATTGATTTAATAGACAGCATTATTAGTTTATTTTTCTGAAGCTCTTTCTTTTTGAGCTATACACCTTAATATATACATTCAAAAAAATGTCATGTCATTTAATTCTGTCAAGAAAGAGAACTTCAAAAGCATTTCACCTAAAAACAAGAAAAACAAAGATTTTTTTATGGCACACTTACACAAAACCTTTGTAATCGAACCAAATACAAAAAACAACACAGAACCAGACACTATAAACACTTGAATTGCAATCCAATATCCTCTCTGTTATTGCCCACTTTGGTTTTTGGATATGGGAGTATGCATTCCAATTATTCTTTGTTGAAACACGAATGCCAGCGAGGGGAATTCATATTCCAAAAAAATAATCATAAAAAAAACAATTTGTTGTGTGCAAAGTATCTTAATATCAGGGGATGGTTTTGAGAGCAGAGAATGGAAATGGACCAATCAAATGAGACTGCAGCCTCAAAGTAAATGTTTAGTGGCAAGCTCACTGGCGTCCACACATATATTTGACTCCATTTACGTCTAATTACGAAAGCAACCGGCCTCATTATTTCCACCATCATTTTGGTTCTAGTACAAAACATCTCCTCTAAAGTTGTATTGGAAAGAGGTCAGACACACAGCACCTCTGTTTGCCTTCATTCTTTTCTGTTCATCTGCTGTTTTGCAGTTGTACTGCTGTAAAGGATGCACAGATAAATACTGAGGGCGAGACGAGATGAGAGATGGTTGAGTCATCCTGGCAGAGCATAAGGACGATAGCCTCCTCAGGCTGTGAATCATTCCTGCCAGCTGACTCTAATCACCAGCTAATTAATATTTGATGTGCTGGCTTACAATAACATGACTGCTGTTAACCTGTACATGCTATTGATTTAGCGTTGCTTTAGGTGCCGTGGCAGATTCTTCCGGCTCAGTCTGATATTCTGGGAAATCAGAGTTAATGGTTTTATACATATGATATTGACTGATGTCACAGTGCGGATGACGAATGTTGTGTCTGCATCACCGCTGATTGGAGCCGAAGCCATTGTACTTTTTAGAGAGGAGGGCCAATGTCACATGTCAGCTACTGTTTTAACCATGTGTAAAACAGTAGCTGGCTGCTATATTAAAGTTTAAATGTATTGTATCTATAATTCTAAATATCTAAAGTGTTTATGCTCAGACTGGCAATCAAAGTAGAAGAACTGATACCTGGCCGATTCTGTATTTATCATGTAAATTACTGCTTCGGTAACCTTTGGGGAAAGGCCTGTTCTCACCAATCTCTGGAGTCACAACGTCACCAAAATGTGATATGAAAATATTTTACAATTGTGCATATCCATATAGTGATAAGAATATGGAGCATTATTCCTTTTTGGATGACCCTTTATCACAATATTCAAAATATCCAGTAGTGGCTGGAAAATCTTGCCTGAAAAATGCATACATTGCTTTGTTCGTCTCGTCTTTGGAAATCATTGAAAACAATATAATAACCCCAAAATACTCAGAGAGCATACACCCAGCACAGCTCTAGCAGTGGGTTGGGTCTATCTGGTTTGTAGATTAGCTGTGTTTAACTGTGTTTCTGTGTTTAAATATTGTTTCTTTATTACATTGATTTAACACTCTCGAAACACTTGTTCATTTTTTACTGAGAAAAATCTGCCTTTTCGCCCAAAAAATCATCACATCAGGAAAATCTTTGTCATACTTACATATTTGACAATCTAATCTACATTTTTTTCATCGTGAGACTAATTATTGCTGATTATTTTCAGTAATAATTGCCATTTCAACATCAGTTAAAGTGCAAGAAAAGTCCCTGATGACGCACGGTTTCCAGCTCACAGCGAGGCCACTGAATTAAGCGAGATGCAAACACAGCAAATTGAATCAATTTGCTCGCTCTAAATAGATGTGATGTGTAGACAGTGAACGCTCAAATGAATAAGAAAGAATTTCTGACTTTAATGATGTTGTTTTGTTTGTGCATTTCTTTTCCTCGGCTTAATAGTATCCAGAAGATCAGGCGCAAAGAGGAAGAAAGATATCAGATAATTTGGAGGCACGGAGGCGCGGCGCGTGGCGTCCCATGCCCCTCGCTGCAACCACCTGGAATAAAGTGACAGGCCGTGGTGGAGCACAGGGACACAATCAAGAGGTGAGCGGAGCATATTAAACTGATAAGTAGCCAAGCAGAAAATACTGAGAGCTGTGCAGACACAAACATGACAGCATCCCAACTTGTGTGCAACTGTTAAGGTACATACTGTATGTGTGTATGTGGAAAGAAGCAGATTAGGAAACATAAAAAAACAATAACAAGTAGCTGCTCTTTGCAACTCCAGTTAACCTACAGTCGTATAACCTTGTGTATCAGCTATTTGCAGGTTTTAATGTCTTATTTGCTCATTGTTTTGTGTCTGTGTGGTGATTTTTCTGAAGCTGCAGCAGTTTTATGTAATTTTATGGTCATTTTCGCGCTCTGTAGTCTCTGTAGTTTCTCTTTGTTCTAATTTGTAGCCTTTTTTGTCAAATTTTGTAACGTCCCGTACGACCCATGGCCACCTATGTAGCCCTTCCCCTGTATACATATACAGTATAAACATACACATGTAAGAAATGCATAAAGGAGAAGCATCTGCATTAACATGGCCAAACAATGGATTGTTCTCAGGGACGTGTCTGTCATCACCACTGACATATTGATCAAGAGTGGCCTTCCTTTTGTGCAGACGGTCTGCAACACTTAATGACCAACATGGAACACAAAGCTTCCAGCTGAGCGGACACATTGACAGGCTGTGATTAAATCAGGAAAAGGTGGCAGCATTGTTGACAACAGTGATGATAACACTGAGGGCGCTTATCCATGGAGAGGACGAGTAGAGCTCAACACCATTTTACACATTCACGCTTGGATGTTGGTGGATGCTGATGGCGAAAATTAATTTGAGGCTAAAAATGAAATATTTATCATTAGACTGAGTGGTCAGCCAATACACAGCTCTGCAGAGCTCATGAATAATTGTTTCCAAGCGTTATGTTTTGCCTGTCAGTCAGAAGTGCTCTGCGTTCGCTGCAATACATCTGAATTAAGCGCCCAGTGGCACTCTGTCACGCACACCCCGTCGTAAGCCGTTAAATACATAAATCGGGTTTAAATGAACACACACACCACTTGTCTTGCCTGGTTTGCAGGGTAATTCATCTTCCAACTCCATGATTCTGTTATGCAGTCAAATTGACAAGTAATCCATTGCTGGTGTCCTTGTTGTCAACATTAAGGTCATTTCTGATTGTTGCATTGAATGAACAGTCTTGCAGCTTTGCAACACTCTGCAGGGGTTGATGGGAGATATGCCGTGGGAATGTATCAGCGTACTGTATATTGTATAAGTGATTTTGAGCAGTAGCACAACAACCTGGGAAGGCTTTCTTTGGCAACAAAAATTATTTTAGAGAGCCCTGTTGTCACTTTCAATCCAGACATCTCTCACAGAAGTAGCAAGGCACAGCGATTTATTTTGGCATCTAGAGTCTCGGTGTCAAAGAAACGGAAAGGTGCAGACCTTTTCAGTACCTGTCTCGGGGATAATGTAAGTAGTGCAGTGCACGGGTGCTCGGGCTTTAAATAAATCACAGCTCATTATCCTCAATTACTTTTCAGAATAGGCTGGGAAATAGAGAGGAAACCTGACACAGTTGTTTGTTGAAACACTGCAGAGGTGTTTGATTGAGGTGAAAAAAATATCTTTGTAAACATATTTTCCTTGATTAATACACTTGAGACATATTGTTTTGAGGAGTCTGCTCATATTTTAAGAAGAAAGTAGTGAATTGTTGTTTGTAGATAAACTAGAAACAGTATTCTAATATTACTGCTTAATTGTATAACTATTGCTCGGTCTGTAAATACTGAAATTCTATTTTTAGTTGTTTTTTTTTCTTTAAGTTAGGTTTGTCAGTATCGCTCTGTCATTTGGTAAATCCACCTTTACCAAATGACAGAGCGATACAGGCACTGTATTTACAGGACCTGTGCGTGAGTGTGTGTCCAGTATTTTTCACTCCCAAATGCGCCTGTGCTGTAGCATCTCCTGCTGTTTCAGATTGTTTTGTGTAAAGGGATCACTGACTGGTAAAGAGGCTCAGCAGCTCCCACCAGCAGCAGCAAAACATTTGTCCTTGCTGCTAGAAAGATCACCCGTGTCATCATAAGCCTTTTGTTTACAGACCGTATTTGAACAAAAACCCATGGACTAGTCATGCAACCTAACGTAGACCTGCACAAACCCAAAGCTGAACACATTGTTGTGTCATGTGAGGGTAAGAAATACTGTGCTTGTTCATTTAGCGTTACATCGACGCTAAGCTTTTTGGTCTTATGGACAATTAGCTTTCAGAAAAATGTAAATATCTCTAAAGTAACAATTTTATTTGAGTACATTTGACCAGGGCTGCTCATCTGCCTCCAGCTGTTAGACATAAAGATACAGATGTTTTATTGTGAGGGTGACTGTTAGAGACAGAGAGAGGCTGCAAGGTGGGTCATTACAAAACCTCGACAGCAACAGTATCCATCAGCTTCCCCTTGAGCCCACCTGTATCCCCCTCTCAGCCCTCAGCCCTGTCTTCACACTCTAGTAACCCTGACTGACAGAGATGTGTCCAATGATTCACCTAATTAGACTTATTTTACAAAAGCCCTAAGGCTGTGTGTTTGGTTCCTCTCTAGTCCACAATAGGTAAAAGCAAAGTAACAATTTCTGGCAAATGCATGTTTGTTATCAGAGCAAATTGTGGAATATTATTGCAAATGAAGGCACTATAAGATGCATCTAAAATCCTGACCGGGAGGAGAAATTCAGAGCATATATATAATTTATTTCAGTTATTTTTTTTCAATCCTAAAGGAAATGTTTTTTATTTATCTTAAAAAAACAACAACGTGGACTCGTATGGCCATATCATCCCCTCTTCTTTCTTGTATCGGTATCTCCTCTTAACCCACAGCGTGTTACTGTCAACTGCCACACCAGCGAGCCGTGTCGTAAAACCACCGGTCTTTATATTTATCTAGGCTAATCTCAAAGCCGTCACGGCAGCCATTACAGAGGGAAACGATGCTTTTGATGCAGCTGTGAAGGAGGGACAGGGGAATGAGTGGGCGGCTGCTACTAAGGATGTCATTTGGAAAACCCCTCACCTTGACAGAGTTATTGAAGCGTAGATGGTGGGTGGTTACTTTTGACATGGCGTGATATGTGATATAAATATGTTTTAGATACTGGGTGTTAATGTTAATCCCTTCCCACTCTCCAGTTTGCTGTAAAGAAGTAAAACACAGCGCTTACGCATCATGATGGATTGTGCTTGCAAAGGCCTCGAGCAGTTTCCTTCAGTTTCAGATTACTGGAGCACATTTCTGGCTTTACTCGTATTGTTGTGGTCTGACTGTCAGGCTTCTTGGCTGACAACTGATGTGTGAGGCACGAGCCAGGGAAACCCATGGGAGAAGAGGGGATGTCTTGGAAAATATAATGTGATGCTTTAGCAAAGGAGTCGCTCTCACATCCTGTAGCCGTACAGAAGTGTTACTGAACTGTTTCAAGTGGTTTCAACCTGAAAACATTTACATCGTTGCTTCACTGTCATAGTTGGATCACTGGAATAAAAACCAGCCAATATGTGTCCATGTTCATTTGTGCAGATTAAACAAATTGGTTGTTTGTTTGTTTTTAATTAGTTCACTTCATTTTACTTAGTCCTAAGTTCTCTCACAAAGTTTTAAAAGTCAAAAAGTGCATGTGTTTCCGATTACCTCATTAAAAATAAGGACACGGTCCAACGGAACAATGCTATTGATGAGAACAATTGATTGAACTCTGGGAAGTGACAAAAGAGTGAAATTCGGCATCCCTCAGATGATCTCAGTAACATCTACACACAGTCAACGCAGCGCGTCTTAGCCCCAGCTCTGAATCTCTTGGCCTCTCCCAACGCTAATATTTACCTCTCTAATAAAAGTCTTTGTTTTGTAGCCCACTCTAAATCAGAGACCCGCTTGTGTCGGGGATGACAGTGGAAACTATAAAGCACCTCTCATAGTGATGTAGCGCTCCAGAGGCTTTTCTTTGGTTAGCAGAGGAGACGGCTCTCGTCAGGTTCCGGTGTATGAATCCAACTGTGCATGAAGCAGTTACTCAGTCTGTTTCTGGCACTCCTCATCTTCATTCTTCAAGCTTTTAATTAACTGCTTCAGAGGAATAATCATTCTTATTAAATTTAGCACATAGAATATTTATTTGTATTCATTGTAAATTAAAGTTAAGGTCCACTTTGAAATCAAAACATTTGGATCCCATTGAATTGTTTTCTGTGCATCTTGAGCTTCTGAATTTGTGTCTGTTTATGAACCGCACAGGACATGCAGACATTACTAATCGGAGATTTACACATATATTATTTCCTGTAAGTGATAATGTTAATTTTCATGAGATTTTCCCCATAAGTACATATTCCATTCAAATGTTTGCCATGTGTCTGTCTAGAATGCTACCGAAGTGACCTTTGAGTAATTTTAACTGGGATTAATCTTGTATTAAATTAAATGCAGTTTCTGTTTTACTTTTAATAGTGGTAAATAACACAGTCGATAATGTAGCTTTAATATTTTATAGGACAGGGAGAGATCCTGACATATGTTTATTTCAAAATACCAACATAATGTATATTGGACATAAGAAGTGTTGGCAGAACATTTAACACAAGGACATTTAAAGCTTGGAAACACATTTTTGCCTCCCTGATTTTAAAAACACGTATTTGAGCATTCTTGCCTGTGGCTTTAGCCTTGCAGTCGAAAAAGTGATTCCTATAACATGTGCATATACAGTACATATACTGTATATAAGTACTGAGGTTAATTTGCATTAAGATGGACTGCAGTGCATGAAGGAGGACATAAGTGCAATGTGGCTTACTATACATCTGGATGCAGAGGAGATGTGCACAGAGGTTAAAGCAGTGGACTTTGTGGAGTGTGAAAATGAGGGGTAAGAGATGGAGAGAGAGAGATATGTACAGTAGCCAGCACTGAAGAGTACATGCTGCCAAATGCACCGAGGGCGAGACAAAGACGAGCCCTTGCCATCTGGGCAGCTCGAGGCCAATCTGAACACAACTCCCGCTCCATCACTGGCTCGCAGCTCACATTCATACATCATTTTTATTCTTTTTCTCTTTTTTTGTTGCTCTTTTGGCCTCTCGTCCCATTAAATCGGCCCATCTTGACCTCTCGTGTCTTTCTCAAGATGTCTTTCCTATTCTCGCTTACACTTGGCAATTTCAAGCCCCGCCATCCACTGTGTCTCTCGCCCTCTCAGGGATTTATCACTCTTAATTATCTTAACTCTCCCGCTTCATAGTCTGCTTGTATCTAGCATATTTAATCTCGGATTCAGCAGGGCTATTAGTTACACTCAACATGCAGTGGCTAATTGATTTAAGGACGCAAGATTTGCTTGTTGGGGCTGATGGGTTTAACTAGAAGCTAATTTGGGTGGATGGAGAACAGAAACTGGTGGATAGGGGTAAAAAGCACGGTCTGCAGAGTAAACTTTCTTTTGTGGTTGTGAACTTTTATTTTCCTTCACACGCGCTGATGGCCAAATCGGTTCATTTCAACTTCGCCTAAGCCCAGGGACATGCAGTATAGTGCATCGAAATAATTTCTCGACTGAGCCAGTTTAATGGCTTGCAGTCTTTTCTGATAGAAGTGAGATGTTTTTTTTCTCTTTTCTTTCCCTGATTTACATGGGATAACTGTGGTTAGGATAAATATTTTTGGTTGGTGGGGAACCAGAGCGGCGAAACAGATGTCTGTTTAAATGTCATGTTTGTCACCGAGGCCGTGCTGACATTTCAGTCCCAGACTTCCACCTCTCGGATTTGCGCTCTGTGAGTCGTTAACAGAATCAGGTTGAGTCAGAGCTGTTGTTGTGAATAAATATGATCTAATTGATAGCTGACCTCTCACATTAACAAGCAAATTGGACAGAAACCACCACAACGGGAGCAAGTTTTAACTACTGTATGTTAATGTGTGTATCTGAGTCATTGCATCTGTGTGTGTTGTGTGTGCATGTGTTTGTCTCCTACTGCATATGCAGTTAGGTCAACCACCGGCCACAGATATTGATAATGGCATTGGGGACACTCAGCTTCTTGTCCTATTAATCACACCAGGCTGAGCAGTGACCTTTTTCCGAGCCCACTGCTCAGGCCAAGCTAGATCCCCTGCCTCAGCTTCCCCTCGGGAGTAGCGGGCTGACATCACTCACCCTGTGTCCGCTAATGTCAGCCCAGAGCCTGGCCGCAGCATCTCACCAGCCCTGCCTGGCGCCCCGGACGGAGCCCAGGATGACAGAGACATTGATCATTCAGGAAGCTCATGTTGTCTGGGGTGGCTGGTTAAGCAGTGGTGGTGGTTGTGGGGGTGGGATAATGTGATGGGATGGTTGGTGTATGTGTGCTTGTGTTTTGATACAATACCAATTGAGACTGGTGAGCCTAATTAGACCTCGCATCTGGGCCTAATGAGCGAATCAAGACCCATCATTGATCAGGGATCAACTGGAGTTGAACTGTTTTCTGGTTGGTCAGGAGCTGCACAAATGCCGCGTGATTAGGTTAAATGTACCCAACAAAACTCACCATTTATTTTGTAGACCTGAATTAAACCCGTCACGTTTTGACAAGAACAGAGAGAAATAATGATATTTATTGCTCAAATGGCACTATTAGATTAAATATGATATCCAAGAATGACTGAAGAAATGCTGTTTTAAAATATTGCTTTGTGTTTTTAGTCTCATTGGTTCTGTATCAGCATTAATACATCAGTTCCAATTTGCCAAAATTTATACAATATATTCAAATATATATTTGAAAACAGATATACTATGTATATAATATATACTGGTCATTTTATATATAGTGTATTGTGTCTATCCGTGTCTATCTGTCTTGTTGTTTCCAAGAAAATAGTGTTTGGCTTTACATTAGGATATACAGTGGATTGAATTGGGATTGAAAAACAATATGCCAACATTTTTTGACTTTTAGATTTTGGCTTGTTGGCAGCTGTACCAGGCGGCATAAGATTGAGGCCTTTGGGAATCCCACGACATCCAGGAACATCCTGTCTGGTGGTGGAGCACCTGTTTTCAGGATGGAAAAGGCATATGCATAAGCACGAGCCGCAGCAGCTTGGGACTGGCTGAGGCTGGCTGTGGGGTCTTAGATTGGGATTCACTGGGCCTCCTTTAAATTCAGCATATAGAAGTTATTTTTTGGTCCTCTCCATGTACTCTGCTTGAGCAATGGCCTGGGAAAGTCTAAAAAAGCATGACCTCACAATTTGTGAGGTTTTCAAAGATTGTAAAATTACATTTCATTGACATTTGTTGTTTATGGTATTTCTTGCCCTACAGATGTGTTTGAGACATGAAAGTAAAGGTAGTGTCAGTCACATTGCAGTGTTCTTGGTACATAACAAAAAAAAAATACATTTTCTCTTTTACTTTTGCTTTCTCCCTGATGTCAGAACCAGCGGTACTGTCTAGAGGAAACAGTCCGACCAGCAAACCCAAAAAAATCCACGCACATTAAAGAAGACATCAAAGTCTATGTTGATTAGGGTGCAGCAGCACAGGGGCGCCAACATTAGGCACAATAATTTAATTCAAAGTATCCAAGGATAAAAGGGTAAGGAGGATTGCAAATCAGCACTTATATTTGTGGAGGTTGCTATACACGGGCTTTCCGCACAAATTTCAATAAACATATTTCATAACAAGCACAGTTGGCATCTTATCCTGGTTTGTTAATGAGGACGATGTCTTTTATTGTTGACTTTGTCCCTGGAGAGCAAATGGATTCTGTTTCGTAACAATGATTCCCAAGGTTTCATCCTAATGACTTTGCCTTGCTTTCAGTGTAAGCTTATGGTTTAACTATGGACAGTTACGAAAACCATCATCTAGAGTGGATTGTCATCAGTTCCTTTACTAAAATACATGCATTTTTTAATCACATCACACATGTGGCCAGTAGCATGTACATTGAAATCTAAAAATTAATATTTTGGTTGTATTTTGTAGATTTGATTCTGTCTCCTCTATGGTGGTATTCTTTCTGACCTTTACTGTGTCCTTTTAGTCGTGAAGCATCTTTAAAGCCTTAGTACCATGTTTGTTTGCTTGTTCCCGAGCCAGAACTTTTGTTCCGATAAAAAAAGCACCCACAGGCCAAATGGGGCATGTGTGCTCATGTTTGTGTCTGTGTGCCTGTGTGGTCCTTTGTCAACTGGCGAGTGTTGAGAGAACACATTCCTTTGACGTTGACGGCACCAAAGCAATACAGCTTTGGCAATTAACCTTGATGTCACCGTAATTACCAAGTCACTTTAGTAAAATGAATTAATTTCCCAAAAGGACTCCGAAACAAAATTACCTCCTATCTTCCTGAAGAGAGCCAATATGGCGTCTGATAATTAGGGGAGAAAAAGTGAACCGGTGCCATATTCCTGTCTCTCGTTGTGTGTATTCTGTGTAATCTGCCACGGGGGGAAAGCCACTGATCTGTCTGCCACTGCCACAACTTCCACTGGGTTCACGCTGTTGTGCCGCTCACTCGTTTTACAGCCCGCTACATGTTGAGCGCTCTGCCGCTCTTCCTCCCTCGTTTGATTGTTTTACAGACAACAGCCATGGTGCTATGTATGTGCCAAGGTTTTTGTCACGAGTAGCAGGTACATGAGTCATGTGACACAACAAGCACTAACCACTCGTGCTGTTAGTCTTGAAGGATGCTGTGTGCACACTGAGAGGAAGTGAGCAGACTTTTCGCATTGAGCTTCCTGGGGTCTTTGTCTTCAGTCGCCCACTGCGGGCTGTGGTGCCTTTCAAGCAGCTTTAATTAGAATGTAAATATTTAATAAAAAATGTATTTAGCTTTGTGTGATTTCTCAGGTGCTACGAAAAAAAGGAAACAGTTTCCCTTGCCAGACAGCAAATAAACACATGGTTGATCACAGGAAGTATAAAACAGATCGTCAATGTACTGAGGTACCACAGTTGATATCCCTCATGCCTGGTCTCCAGTGGCGCATCGTTCATTTTAGAACATAATTGCGTCATATAACCTCATCAGATTCGTAACTGATATGTTTACGTTTTGTTTAATATTTTAGATAATATTTAGATTGTTATTTAATGATTATGATGCTTCCAGACTGTTGTCTGGTAAAGTGAAGCAAAGTGGAAATGGCATTTTACCTTTTTTAAATAAGTTCAAATGAACCAGACCAATCGTGTGTAGCCATGCAGACAGCTCCCTGAGGCTGTGCTTTGAGCTGAATGTCAAGATCAGCATGCTAACATGTTCACAGTGACAGGACTACCAGGATACTGGCTGATGTTTAGGAGGTATTATGTTTAACACGATCAACATGTTGGCGTAGCATGGTAGCATGGTTCTATTGGTCAAAGAGTTTGTCCAGATGATGACTCTAGTTGAAAGGTCGAGGGGTCATTTATAGTTCAGTAACAGTGTGGACCAAAAGGGATGCACTGTTAAACAAAATTAACATTGAAATCAATAATCACATCAACACAAGCAAGATCAATAATAACAGCAACACTTGAGCTTATGTGTTTGTCATGATCTACCAGTTTGTGAACATGTTAAGTACACAGATGAGATATGACAGTTGAAAGCAATAATCACGACTTTGTGTTTTATTGTCATGCTGATTTTCTTGTTTTTTTGCCACTTGTGCGGTTTTTCAGATCACAGACAAGTCGGTGCAGTTCAACTGTTTTTTAGGACCTAATTAACACCTATGCTATCTAGCTGTGTTTGGAACATAACGCTCAGGCAGAACTTTTAAGCTGCACTTGAATAGGCTAATTGGCATCAGCTGCCTCCACTGGCTCATTAACAGCTGTTTGGCTCCCAGCTGACTTGTATCCACAAGTGTGTATATACAGTATATATGTACAGTATGGCCAATCTATGTATGATAACTGAAAATATTATTCTACAGGTGTTTTATGCTAGTGATGTTTTTGAAAATTCTCTTCAACATTCCAACGTCCAGTTATAGTGCTATTTTGTTGTTGTTGATTTTACTTAAAAGTAATTTATTTGTGTATTAAAGAATTTTGCTTGTTTTCAGTATGATATTGAAAACTGGGTTGCAGGCCACCAGTGAAACAAAGGACTAGGCCTTTCGTCATATACATTACATATAATATGACAATGGACAGGACACAGCCACCGGGAAGAGCTGAGTCAATTAGGCATGAATACAAACCTTCAGCCCACATTTAAATAAAAGGACAGAGAGCGCATGTTAAGTGACTCGACCAAAGTCACAGCCGACCCTCCCCCAGCCCCACATCATTAACTAGTACAGTTTCTCCTCTGCCTCTGAGTTGCAACTGTACATGCTGCTGAACCCTGGTGGCATGGAACTAATTGCAGTTGAAATCTTTTAGAGTAAACTGAGTGTGTGTGTGTTTGTACTGCATGTATGTGCATGTATACCACTGCATGTGAGAGTCTGTGTTATTGCTTTTGGAATTTTCTCATGACTGCGGCCAATTTGGTCCTGACGTGGCCAGTCAAAGGTTCAGTGGGCAGCTAGCTGTGTGTGTGTGTGTGTGTGTGTGTGTGTGTGTGTGTGTGTGTGTGTGTGTGTGTGCGTGTGTGGCCTCTGAGAATTCAGCACATAGGGAGAGGTCAAAACAAGACAGATGTGAGAACAGGCTCTATGACAAGAAGCCCCATCACAACCCTCTGATGTCAGTGCTGCCTTCTGTGGGACTCAGGTCACTTCACACTGTGGGAGTGTGTTCATGTACCTGAAGGTGTGTGTCTGTCCGTGTGAAATGTCACTCAGAGGCTATGGAGACTTCTGGCTACATCAAGCCTTAAGGTGTATTACGGGAAAGCCAATGGAATAGCAGGACAGGGGCGCACATGTATGTGAATTTGTTTATGTGATGCATGCGCATGTGCACGTTAGGGTGTGATTCCATGCTTCCACGTGTGTCTGTGGACATGTGAGATTTAGGATGTTTGAAAAAAAGCAAGAAAGGTCAAAGGCATCTGTGACTTTATCACGTCAATGCATTGGGTCCATGCACTGAAAACAGGAAGTCGCTGCCTCCTCATGTCTTGGAGACAAGGTCATACACCCACATTTACATTCACAGGATGCTTATTTATTCCACAGGGTCATGTCACCATGAGCATAACAGTCATGTATTTTCATAGATTTAAGACTGCACTGTTCTCCTCACACAACATGCCGGTGCCCAACATGTCCCTCTTAAAATAAAATGTCCTGTAACTGCAACCCAACTGACCCCCATAATATCAAGGATGAAATCAAAGCTTTTAGTGTCTTTATGTTTTGTTTTTTTTACATTATGAAGACTAAACACCCAATACCAAAAATGTATTTCAGTTTAGATTTGATTATTAGGTTAGTTTTAGGTCAGGATTTAGACATTTAGGATCAGGCGACAGCTTGTTACATTTAATCTTATCATATTTGTAGCATAGAGTTCAACATCCAAAGGGTGGAGAAAACTATGAGCAAAGACAATTGGAATGTGAAATCAGTAATGCATCAAATTTTGATTCATATGTATTTACAATTACCTTAAATTATGTTTTTAATAATATGTCTATTAACATCTATACAGCACCTGCTTTCTGCAGCAGGCGTTACAGTTATCCATAGGGTGCGGGTCTCCCTTGTTTCTCATCCTGTCTCTTAAAGAATATAGATATGCCCTGCGTTTACACCTGCTTTGTTTATGTGGCATTTAAAGACAAAGTCACCTTCAGATACTATTGAACAAATGACACGTTCCTTTCATTAGAATGATTAAAAAGAGGAACATGTCCATTGTACTATGAAATACTGTTTGAGTCTGCAGTTTATTTTTCCAGCATTTACAAGCCTCCACTGTTGACGTGGAAGCCCAATTAAAATAAGAAATGGAGTGTTTCTCAATTCAAGTAATACAAAACTACACAACACTGTTTTTGCAGTACATTTGCAATTCACCACAGATAACTATCAAATTGACTTTGTAATTCCACCGTAAATAAACCTTAACTTAATGAAACGTTTTTTTTCTGACGATGTAGTACTTGTTAGAATTAATCAAGTTTTCATTAGTTTTTTTTTTCCAGATCTTCTCATCTCCATCCAACTGATTTTAATATTATTCCAGCGAAGAGTATTTCAGAAATAAAAAATTGGCACCTGGAGGAGCCTGGCATAAAGTAGAGCACCATGGCAGTGTGCCTATGGATTAGGTATTTCCAATATGAAGCTGACATTCCCCTGGGGCCAAAGCACTGGTGGTGGTGGTGATGAGGATTGGGGCTCAAAGGTGAAATTTCTCATTATGTGTGGGTTATGCAATGACTGCTATGCTAAAATGACAGCTGACTGCAAGCAGAGAGTGAGAGCGTTGTAAAATTTGGTGGCTAAGCTTAGTGCCAGTGTGTCGATTTGGCGGCGACTGTATTTGTGACTTCGGAAACATGCACAATAGCATCACACCCTGCTTCTTTTGGGTTGCGATACTGTATATCAATACACTTTAATGCATGAAGTCTGTATTCTCTGCAAGGTAACATGTCTGAGTGATCTTATAGCTCATGAAAGCTTGTTGACAGATGTCAGGTATTTTGTTGTAAGATTCATCATTGATTCATGTAAGCTGTTTGCCTTGTATTAGATTCATGTGTTTTGAGAAATAGGCCTCCACATTATTAATGAGATCTGCAATCACCTCTAAAATCTATTGTAATCAATTAGGCATGTTACCTGCCTGCTGTTGATTTATCTGTGCAATGTGGAAAGCAGATGGGTCTTATTTATCACATTTAAGATGGCTTCCTCAGCAATTTTTAAAAGGTTATAGGCTCAAATTTAGTCGTTTTAGTTATATTATAAGATTATGATTTGCTGTAATGAAGCAGGGTGTGCTGTGGTGCTCTCCATGACCCTCAGAGGATAAGCTGTGTTGATAATAGCACATACTGACAAAAAAAACTGTGCTTTATCTTTTCCTGTTGAAAGCCCATAAGCCATTATTGTTTAAATTGTCAAATTAAGCCAGATGAAAATTAAAAGGTCAGTGCATTTTAGGAAACTTACAGGTTGAATTGTTAGCAGAGTATTTACATTTTAAGAAAACCGGTGCAGTGAAAAGTAGAATCTAACATTGATTTGCAGATGTGTGAAGTCTGAATGCATTTTGTCTGTAACTGCATTCGATTTCTTATTCCATTCTGCTGACATCAGAAGCTACATTTTAGAATAATAGTGGGAAGCCTGTTCGGAATACAGCCTTTACATTACCTCCACCTTGTTTCGCAGATAAGCTTGTATGTGTTCTGGATTGTTTTTTCATAACTCAATATTTCAGTCATCATCAGCAGCTGCTGTCCTTGGCCAAACCATTTGATGTCTCCATATACCTACTTCCTGTATTTCGCTCTGGCCAGTTTTCTAATCGCATAGACAGATTTTTCCTCCCGTGGTCGGATTTTTTTAATGCCTTGCGAGTTTATTCTTTGTAATATCAAATGCCGTTCTCACAAGTGACACTTGAGGCTAAAAGTGGAAATTCCGAGCTATTTAACATTTAAACACTCAATCTAAAGAGCATCACCGCCGCCACAACAAATGTAGCTGCTGGCAGTCACAATAGTTCCGGACTTTTGCTTTATCCTAAAAAAATCGGAGGATTCACACAAACCTTGATTAGCACATCTAGATGTAAATATCTGGAAAAACCTATTAATTACTGTACATACATACATTTAATTAATGTCACCCAGCAGTGTCTTTGCTGTTCTGGTAGTTTTAGAGGGAACTCTGTTAATCTCTCCATTTCTCTCACCCTAAGTGTGTGTGTGTGTGTGTTAAAGGGAGGCAGATGGGACAAACCTCCACTACCTCACACTACTTTCTCTCTGCATGACTTCACACCACAGTCTGTAGGTTGTATTAGTGCCAGAGCACACACACACACACACACACACACACACAGACAGACACACATGCACCGGAGCTCATGTGACGGCAACTACTGTTTCATTAATCATCTGTATGTGTAAATTAGGCATGAAAAAAGAGTATTTGGAGCATGAAACCTCGGGCATACTGTCCTTTGCAGTGTTCTGTGGTAATAAATTAGATGATGGAGTGAAGTTAACAAGCTGCTCTCCTGGTTTTTGGTCACATCAACCTCAGTGTAGTTCAAATGACATCGGTAGGCACATGCACTTTCTCTGTTTTCAATTTGATCTGAAAAGCAATTCCTGCTGGTAGCACAGTTTTTTTTTGTTCTTGTTTTTAAAGCTTTTTAACTTTTAGATTCAATATGACAAAAGCTAAATTCTATAACTTCTTAACTCCTCCACATTTCATGATTGTCTGCCTTTTATGAAATTTGTCTCTCTGCTTTGTATTATATTCTGAAAAAAGAAAATTTGAAACTTCCAATTTCTAAGAAATAAGTTTATGGGGGAGTTATTAAAATACGGTTTTAAAAATTGTCCTGAAGGTCATGTAAATGTCATTGTAAAGTCATGAAAATGTAGTGGTAAAACTGAATGAACCATCTTTGATAATTACCCGTTTGATAGCCTTAAATATTTATCTGTGTTGGCAGCGTTAGACTATTTTAACAGTGTCTTGCGTCAAAGATTAACAATTCACTGAAAAGGCTTATTAAAGCAATTCATCAAATCAGTGGGCAGTGCTGATTAAATCAGTTCGGTAATAAATGGAATGATAGAACGTCTTCTAGATCATTGAGAGTCCTCGCAGTCCACCTACCCAATTAAGAGGCAATTTATCCTGTAGCTTTCCACAGGATCTCAAACTTTAATTGAAGTGAAATGTGGATGTCATTCTGTTTTGCCTGATTACTGCAACCACGAGTTTAGATGTAGGATACCTGGGAAAGACTTTGGTCCTATAATGGTAATAAACCCACTGACATTGCCAGATCTACTTGAAGGGGCTTTACCCCACTGAAATGTTTTATACATCACTAAATAATTGATTGTCCCTAGTTGGACTGATTTATAATGCAAGACCAGGAAATACACAAAAATGTGATAAATGCATGCGCAAAGACCCAACAGCTTTTGCCATGCTGCAAACTGCAGGACATCCCCTCCATCTTCACACGGTGGACTGTGGTTTGATAAACAGATTGATGAAACTGATAGGATTTTGTTATATTATTTTTTACCAACATATCAACACACAAAATGCTACCATAGCAACACAAAACCAATAATACAAGCACAGAGCAAAAATATGTCTTCATAAAACTAACCCAAAGCCAATATAATAGCAGCAATACAAACAATACAAATGAACATGAACGCCGCCATATTCAATTAAAACTGAATAAATCATCACAGACCCACACAAAACCAATCATCATCAGCATGACACGAATCAATACCAACATTATCGAGACAAATCCCACCCAAAATTTCACATATCAGCACAAAAAGAGCATAAAGGTAACACAAAACGAGTCACACTCCAAAAAACTATAACAAACACAGAACTCAAATCAAAACAAATAAAAGAGTATGAAGCTTTAATGTGAGAATAGCATTTAATAGACTTGGGAAAAAAATCACACAGAGGCAGACTAAATAACAAATGTGCTGTGGATTACAAAATGGCAATTTGTTCCTAGTTGTTTTTACCATTGGCACATATGCTATTCTTAACCAAAATCGACTAATTTACCTATATCCAAAACACGAGCATGTGAATATAACACATTAGCTTTGACATTTTAATATTTTATTTACATTGTGTACTTATATTACGCCGCACAATCTGTACTTTGTGTATTTGTAAAAGGTCCCAAACCTTTACATATGCTGTGTAGCAATATCTTGTTTTTGATTTATTTTGCTTAGTTTACTGCACAATCAAGCTTTAAACTGACTAAATAAGCAGCCACTCTCAATGTGAATGTAAATGAGCTGGCCAGTAGTGAACCGCTGTGCTTGTACTTGTGTACGGAGTCATTTATTGCTCATTGGGAGTGCGCTTGCACATTGCCACCTTTTCGTGATTGTGTATCTGTATGCTGGGAGGTAAAAGCGGTGAATGTCGGTGAAAGCAACTCCAGGCAAGCATCAGATGGCTTGTGATGAATAGTCAATTAACTATAAACTTGTTCCAGGAATGACCAGTGAACGAGGGAGGAGAGACTGGCTGTTGGGGGAAAAAAGGCATCCATTATCTTGCAGCTAATTATCTAGCCACTGCCATTTCCATCCTCGAGATAGCTATGTGATTAAAGGGTTTGGTCAATCAAATAGATAACAGGGATGAGAAGAAGTGGACGAGAGAGAGAGCGCGAGGGAAGGCAATGAAATGAGCCAGAGGAGCGGAGGCTGCCCAGGGCTCAGTTTTATCTCTGTACCTCACAACAACAAATGCAAAATATGTTCCAAGTCTCATCACTGTGCTCCTACTTCCTGGAACAGTTTGCCTCTACTAATTTAATCATCATGTACCAGTAGGCGTATCAGTCAATACTCACTGGACATTTTGAGCACAGTGTTAATAAAGGAATCTGTTCAGTTGTTTTGGGGGCTTGGTGTGGTTTCATCCTTGTGTGATAGAGATGCCAAGTCCCAAGTTCTCTCAACAATATCATAACTTTTTTTTTTCCTTCAAGCCCTTTATTATGGACAATAGCTTTTTACAACTGTTAGGCCTTTTTTTTTACAGTTCTGCTAGTTGGAAAGCAGTGACTGCTCTTTCTTCATCATGTTGCCACTTTATATGTTGTATGTGTTTAAATTAAGGAGTAGTTTTTGCTTTTTAGATCAGTATGATGAGTATGAATTTACTGGGGAAGATTGTATCTTTGTGGTTTGCTACAGTAATCTTTGGTCAGTGTTAAAAATACTTTGTGTTTAGCCAATGTTTTTTTGTGGTTCAAGTATGTCTGTGGGCTTAAACTAGTAAGTTGAAAAGCAACATAGGCATAAAATAGATTCTGTAGTTCGTTACACGCTGTATGTGAGAGGGATTCTCTCTGATCACTTGGCAACTCTTGGAGACTATTTAATTTCTGTGTAGCAGGGGCTCCCTGATTGGTTAATCCCTGGAGAGCTTCATCCAATGGGGATGTGAGAGGTCAGGTCTAAACTCAAATGGTGAGTCAACCAACCAAGACATTGGTTTCACCCCACAAACATGGCTACTCCACACAAACATACAAAGTCTTGTATGTAAAGGACCACCTAGACAGAGAGCATGAATTATTGATGATCAATATCACACTTTACACACACTAATGATAAACTGGTGTTTGCTGGAGGGAACACAATATGGGGTGTACAGGGGAGAAGTATGTTGAGACTAATGTGAAGAATCTGCAGGGGGAGGTGCCCCCCATATATAAACACACTAGTTTCCCTATAGGATGCTAATAGAGACATTCAGCTTTACTGTGGGCCTGCAGGGAGAGTTATGTTTATCTCATTTACAGTTGTATCATGGCCAAAAAAGTGACACTTGTAGTAATCACTAACACAGAATTATTTTTATTTGCACCTGACTGAATGTAAAGGTGACCCATCATGCTCCCCCTTGGTTTGAAGAACAATTTCTGATTTGACCCTTTCTCTGATTAAGTCTGACAGATTGTTGTTGTATCAACATTTTAAAACATTCATTAACAACAACTGTAACCACAATTGCAAAGAGCTGCTGATTAGCCAGGACAGGCAATGACTTTTTTTTTTTGGTAGGTGAATTTCGTGTTTTCAGAGGGTCTAAATTAACAGGAAGAGAAGAAATCCTGTATTTGGCCAGTCTACCTTGTTATTCTAGCTGAATAAATGAGTGCATTTATGAAGAAAGACAAAAACAGAAAGTCCATCTGAAGAGAGACACCCTGCGTTCTCATCACGGTTCCTATGGGTGTTTGTATCTTTCTGTCTGATGCTGCAGCCCATTATCCTCAAGAATTATGTCAGTATTTGACAGGACCGTATAAAGCACGTCCAGCGACTGCCGTAAAAATAAGTACCGATCAGAGCAATGTGACCGAATGGAAACAGCAAAGTTGTGGGGCTGTAAAAACCAAAAGAATAAGCTTGAAGGTGCTAACATGCTTCACGGCTCTGAGGGGAACTGCAGAGGTGGAATAAAAAGAGACTCCATCCACATTAAATTATTAAATCCATTCTCCGTGTAAAAATATTGATTACAGCAGCTTTGAATTATTGGTTATCGTGGAAAAGCAAAAGAAATTTAAAAACACTGGAGGCGTCCTCAAAACCAAAACTTCCATAAAAAAATAATGCCAAATACTGATTAAACACAATGTAGGAGTTGCAGTTTTATGTTTCAAAAGGATTTAATATTGATGTGAGGCTGGGGATTGGATAGCGTAAGGGGTAGGTTAGGATACTAGTGTTGTGGAGGCATCATATCTGTTATGCTCACAAAATGTGGAGTAGATAAGAACATTTATTTAATATACCGTAAGTAAAAGCGTGAAGACATTCATTTTAGCTCAATGGAACAAAACACAAAATAGAATAGAATTTTTCAGACCCTCGTCTGCTGTTGTGTTGTCGATATTGTCCTCTCCCTGTATTGGCTGGTTTACAGTTTTTTAGTGTGAGTGTGTGTGTGTGTGTGTCAAGTAGTGACAGTGATCAGTGGGAGCTGGTCACTGGAATGTGAAGGTCAATGTACGACCACCCAGCTGCCGCTGCTTCTGTTTTTCATTATGTAGAGAAAGAGAAATTGAGAGGCGAATGAGCAGCAGAACATTTTTCCATGTTTGCTCTGGCACACAATTTGAAACCATCACTGACAAACCAGTGACAGATCCAATGAAAAATAAAATAAACACGGATCTGCTGCCAATTCGGGAGAGCAACTCGTTTATTGGTTTAATGGTCATTCCCTGCGCCACAGCTGCAGCCATTCACTCTGCCGCTCAGCTCTGCCGTTACTGTTTTACCATTATAATTCACTTTGAAATGCAAATATCAGTGGAACATTAAATGCCAAGTCCCTTTGCACTTTATTTGAGGACTTACTGCCCTGCCTCTTGTTGTGAATCGTGCCAATATGTTTCTGCATCAATGTCATGAAGTCAAATTCCCGCTGTTATCGTTCCTGAAGATTAAGGTGATTCCTATTTTAGCCTCTGAATATGGCAGCGTGCCATCTCCATCTGATCGTCTGCCCTCTGCAAGTTTGTCTGCTTGCTAAATCAGAAAACTCAGTGCAGGTTTTGACATTAATTCAGTAATTGTTGTAAATTATAAAAATGTGGGGGGAGGGGTGGGTAAAGCAAATAGATGGCTGTAAATTGATCCCACACAGCCACTAATTAAGACAAATGAACAATAGCATAGAGGTGTGTAAGTGAGTCGACAGTGAATTTATCTAGCCCATCTTTTGCCCTTTTATTTTACTTTTTTCCCCCTCCTTTATTTAAAGCCACGTTTTGTTTTACTCGTTCCTTGCTTTTTTTAAGTCTGTATAACAATATGGAGCACCGCACGTCCCGTCTCCCGGCTCCCACATTTACAATCTATAAATCATCTATGGCAAACCTCATTGTTTCACGAGGTTACACAAAAGAAGTCATTGTGAAATTCTCGCATCTTCCATTTATTCTGCACGTCACACTGTAATGCTACAGGGGATTCTTCCTTAAGTATACTACAATGCAAACCAAACAAAAATACTTTATCCAAGTAGTCGTTTATCCAAGTAGTTACTAAAAAATTCCTTGTAATTTTTGACAGAGTGTCGTTTTGTTTTTGACTCATCTGGATGGAAAACCCTGCAGTAGCTCAGATAAAAAGATATTCACCCCGATGCAAGTATTTCCCTCTGTACTCTTATTCTCTTTTCATTTTTGAAAGCATTATACTGATCTGAGATCAGATCAGAGTGTAGCATCTGTTCAATGCAGGCAGTTATGTTCACACTTTGAATCCCTGATCTCTTCCCCTCCATGAAAGAATGTCTTGCAGTGACCTTGTCTGGCACATGGGTTCATGTTGGTAAAATACCCTGTGGCTGTGTGACTGCGATAGAACTACTGATGTGGGGTTAAAAGCTGCAGACGTGGGCCTTGAATTACTGCAGTGATGGATAGCATGTCCTTGCTCTATGCTGTGGACTCATTTTTTAGAATGCTTTAACTCTCAATTTTCAAATGTGTTCATGATATCAGTGACAAACTCTGCTACTGGCATTTATTTTCAATGTACCTATATTATTTTACAGTTGTAGTTTGAATAGAACAGTTCATATAAGTAATTAACTGAATGAGATGAGATTTGGTTGAAAATGAAAAAAAGAAAGTGTCACAAGTTTTATCTGAAACAAATATGTGCTGTTCAGAATCTCAGCATAGTTCCTGATAAACCAAAAACAACAAAAAACTCTGTATCAGTTTCAGCGTGCTGCGCAGTCGTTAGTGTTTGTTTTCTGTACATCAACATGAGCCCGTGGCTCTCGCCGACCCTGGTCCCAGTTCTGTACCATGTGATGAGATTTGTGATCTGCGTTGACAGACGATTATTGTGCGCTGTGAGATGAGCGCTGAACTGTTTTGAAGAAGCGTTGTAATTGGTTAATGAGTCGGAAAGGGAAAGCTTCTTGATCTCATTTCCAGTGCTTAATTAACCTTGGAGTTGGAGATTTCCCCCGGTGCTGGGGACAAGGCAGGGTTACCTCACTCTTTCCTCCTGTCTTTGTCTCTGTCTTGCCTCTGTTGCTCTCTCTCCATCTCTCTCCCTTTCAATGACAAAAGGATGCCAAGCTCTGTTTGTTTGTGTGTGTGTGTGTGTGTGTGTGTGTCCTTTTGGATGCAACAGTCCTGTATTGACTGATTTATATGCGTCCTTCCAGATGTTCAAAAATCTACACAAATATCATCTTCTCTGCTATGTATTTAATCCTTATCGTTCTCTGTTTAACATTAACAAGTGCAGGATAAAATGATATAAATAGCAACACGACTCTCTCTCCCATCCGCCCAATTCAGTCCTTCTCTGACTCTCTCCCCGGGCCAGCCCACTTCTCTGGCCCCAGGGGTATGAACCCAGTTCTGACAGAATTGATCTCTGTATCCTCGTCCTCCTCCCTCTGTCCGTCTGCGCCCTTAGCCCCGCCAGAGACCATCCGACGCTCAGGCACCACAGCCAGCGCTGCACCAGGCCGCTCTTCCTGTCCTCCCTTATATTCCCCTGTCTTTCCCTCCCTCCCCCGTCGCATCCATCTGGCTCTCGCTACTCTATTTTCTCCCATTTCATTTTTCACTTTCTTTGACTATTGTTCCTTTCACTGCGTTTTCTTATCCGTTTGCTTTATGCATCCTCCTATCTCTGATAATTGAGCTGCCATTAAGTGTATTTTGTTTATATATTACAGTTTGGTCATATCATGTTTTTATATTGTATTGTATTGAAGTGTTGTTTTCCCCTAATTTGTAATGGCTTGCAGCAGCTTTAGGCCATTGCATTTTGATTTTAACAGCCAGTGCAGTGCTTATTAAGTTGGCAGATATCTAAAGCCCAATTTCTTTCCAGATGTGCATCAGACATCAAAACAGTCATCCAATTCACATCATTAGTTCTCTGTAAATATTGGGGTAAGTTAAGAAATTGCATTGATGCCAACTTTTGCACCCCCTCACTGTAGTGTGCCGTCCCCTTATTATTCGTAAGGATACACTGGGGATCAGTGAACCTGCTCATGTAAAAGGTTCAGTTAGATGAATTGAAATGTGTTGAAAAAATCCTGTTCTCAACTTCAAACTCCGAGTCAAGGTGAAATTTGTATTATCCTGTTCATATTGATGACAGATGTTGGTCAAGAGCCTTCTCTTTATGTCCTCGACACCCTCTGATCATTTGTAACCCAGCGAGATGGAGTAGATCTCTCTCTCTCTGCTCGTTTTTTGTCTTGCTCTTTTGCCAGGTGAGCCGGTGCCTTGTCGGCACCTGCGGCCACCCTCCCCTCCCTCCTCCTTGCTGTTACCTCTAGATTAATGCCAGGTAATTTACCATGCACCTCTGCGTTCCTCCTCCGTTCCAGGTGAGGGAGCCGTGTTTACTCCCCTTTTCTTAATTTTCATTCTGCCAAGTAAGCTTTCCTCCCATGTTCCATCCTACCCCTTCATCTCTTCTTCCGATCCCCTCATCCCTCTATCAGAGACAGAGCCATATGGCCGGGTGCAGCTCAGGCCTGCCCAGTTCTCAGACTTGTTTAAATTCACAGCCTGCGGGTCCTTCTGCCTCTGTGGTGGGACGACAGACACTGGCACAGAGGAAGGGCAGTGAAAAGCCCCAGTGAGGAGAGAAGATGTGGAGGAGAGTATGATCGCAACAGAAAAATATTGTTCCGCCTGAAATTCTTTATTATAGTCAAGTGGAAATAGAAGTGACTCCGCATGTTCAGTGCAACAGAAGGGGAGTCACATGGCTGAAACAGGTGGTAGGTTGACATTGAAATAATGAAGTGGCTAGTAATTGAGAGTGGATGCATTTGTAATAATTTGGATGACCTAGATTCAGTTTTCCAAAATAATAGAAACTTTACAATTGTGAGAGAAATTTGCATTTGCAGCCACTGTTTTTTATTATTTCTTTTACCTTCATTAAAACCTTGTACTAACCTCAGATTAATTTTTATATCCTTTTCCCTATTTCCTGGCATAAATTAAAAAAATATATATTTAGAGGTGGAGCGCAAGTTGAATCATGTATGTGTAATATAAAAGCAAGCTGACCCCAGAATTATTATTATTATTTTTATGAGGCTTTCCACTTGACCACCAAAAACATCATGGTAACCATAAAATAGGTATTTCCTATAGTTTTATCTTTGTAATATATTTGTAACTACTTTCTAATTTTTTAATATCTCACTGTCAAATGTTTGTATCACTGTCAAAAGTACTGATTGTGATGAGTAAGGTAAAACATGACCTCTTTGTTCTCCCTTGGCCCTACCTCCGCTAACAGTTGTGTTAAACGTGACATTAAAGCCCTGGTCACTGAGGAGAATAACAAGAAACAGAATTAAAAGAACGGAGTTTAGGAGACGAAGAAAGAAAACTATGGATGAAAGTTAAACAGGAAATAATAAGTGGAGACAGTCTGCACGAAGGATCGTGGTAACTGTGAGGGGAGTTGTTGGGGAGAAGCGAATGATACAACAAGCAGCAGGAATCAGAGATGGTTTGGGAGGAGTGGGGCTCAGTGGCAGGTTGCAGGGGAGAAGCGGCGAGGAACGTGCGCAGTAGAGGAGGAGCGGAGCAAAACAGCGGGCATTAAAAGAGAAGAGGTGTGAAATTGAAACCAATAAATCCAGAACAGATTCCTGCAGTTGTGGGAACCGTAACATGTGGCCTGACTCGTGTTCGCTCTTTTATTTGAGTTGAGCCCATTGTTGTCGACTTTTCACAGACACTGGGTTCAACACACGCCCAGGACTGTACACACCGTTTTTAAAATAACATAAGTAACAGTTAACTGTGATTAAAAGTAACTGACCCTAACCCTTATGTTCCCAGTCTGTGTGTAGATATGCAGTACACAAGTTGCTTTGCTCGTATTGGTGCTTGTTTTGCAGTTAGTCACAAGGGTCAAATATGCTACTTTCGATTTTCTTGTTCCAAATGTGAAAATACATAATGTTAATCGCATTCTTGGTTTTTACTCTTTTTCCATCATTGTGTTTTTTTGTGTGTTTTCTGTGGAATCTACTGCATCTTCCTGCCATGCAGGCAAATTTGTGATATGATAATGATATTATTACCACATAGAAGTGATTGTGACATTTTATGCTGTGAGAGTAGTAAATTATATGAATATTAATATTTTAATAAAGGGCTATTAAATATGATTATTATACCTGAATTTTCAACATTATCTGATACTGTAGCAGTCCAGTTTGTTCCTTGAGCACAACCTAGACAAAGACAAAAGCCATCTCTCAACAAACATAAAGAGGTCTTTGAGTTTCCAGCAGGAATATGTACAGCTTTAAAGTAGTGCATCTAATTTTATGCTCTTTTGCATAAGAAGTTGTTTTTTTCTTTTGAAAGCCTGACCCATATAATCCAAAGCGTCTCTGACAACACTGATCACAAAGACTAGTTCAGTAATTTATTTTTGTCCTAAATGCCACAAAAATATTGTTGTTGATAGAATTCTGTATGTTAATAGAGTAATAGGCTCGAGGGTGTCTGTTACATCACGCTATTAAGTTAGCTATAAAATTAGACACGGTTGGTGTTAATGCTCTATGTGGCTCAATAGACTGTAGCACTCACTATAAATATCTATTATGAAAAGCAAAACAACAACAAAGAAGCATTTCTTCAAGTAATATATTAATGGAGTTGCTTTCTGTCTTGACATTGTGGAGGATTTATTCTGAGGAACATTGTAAATGGAAATGCATTTTCAGCTACTTGAAAATGTCATCACTTTGGCAACGTCAGTTTTTCGATTTAAACCCTCTCAGATGATGTATGAATCCAGCGCGGCAACATGGCACACGCTAATTGACTGAGGCATATTGCGTGGATATTTTCTCCATTCATCCACTAAGGATCTCGAATACCAATCCCCCCCCTCGGTCTTTCTCCCACACCCCCTACCCCGCCTTTCCATATAGTGTCAGCAAAGTATGGCACTAAGATTCTTATAGACTTTGGCTCTGCCAAATGTGCTCGTTAATAAACCTCATCTGGAGATCTCTTAAAAAAATCTGATAAATGTTGGCCAGGGCCGCCGCTGACAGTGGGCTTCGGCCAGCATTCATCAGAGTCTAGAGCCCCCTCCTGCTTTTTAGGGGGCTATTAGAATGAGCTCCAAGGCAACAAACCATACATAGCAAATGTGCCTCTTTAGTAATATGATAATTCATAAAAGGAACCAAGTGAGACTGAGTGAATATTCTCTATAATTCCCCCACATACTTTGTGCTTAATAGATGGTGTGTGTTATGCCTACTCTCCTCAGGACTGCACCAAATGTAGGAACTCCTGGGGATGATGGAGTGAAGGCCAACCCTGGCCTGACAGCTTTTAATAACTAATGAAAATACTGCAGGGGAAATTTGCAAAAAGAGGATTAGGGAGCCTCTAGTGTACGGGAGGGAAAGAGGAGACCAGAAAAGAAGAAGAAAAAAGATCTAATGACAGAGTTTCCGTGTGCCCATTGATGCTTTGTGAAGGCCACGACTCAGGCGAGCACACCGCCATGTCCCAGCATGCATCGCTCCTGGAACTGATTGATCAGTGCTATTTGGGTTGAATTCCAGCTTGTTACTTTTATATCAACACGAGTCTCTGTCTCATCTCTAGTCTTCTCTCGCAGTTTCTTTCTTTTGCTCTGTTCACACTTGGCTCCCCGTGGATAGACACACACAAATACACACACGCTCACACAGAGAGAGATAGAGAAGCCTCTCAGATCAAACAATTGGGAACCATTGATTAGGTTAAAATTCAAAGAAAATCATTTGCGGGACTATACCTTCTGTCATCTTTGATGCGCTGTCTCATTTCTCAGTCTACGGAGGAAGACAGTCTGTTTATGTGCCTGTGCCCATGTATGCATCATGCACGTACTATTTGTTTCTCTGTGCCACAAGCAAGGTACAGTCAGTGTGTGGTTGGCTGATAAGTCTTTTTATGTGAGCAGAGGCAGGAACAAAGGAACCGTGTTGTGCTTTGTAGAACTGATCACTGACAGATAAAAAGTGTTTTTTTTCCACATTGTAGTAGTATGCATAAAGAAGGATTAACCTCTGCAGATGGTCGACTGTTGTAGCCCAGCTGACCTTTCAGAGTAGTAACAGTGGCAGATTTACGCCTCGAAATTCTTTTAATATTTTGAAATCATGGGTCCGTGGTTTCAGACAGTGATAAAACTGTTGTTTCATTTCTCGGCAATGTCCTCTCGGTTTCTAGCGGAGACAAGCTGTGTCTAAGAAGCTAATTAGGGTCACATACTGACTTTTTAGTGAGAGTTTTCTGTTAGCTTTTGGGCAAAAACTCTGTATTATGGCTGTTGCATTTTTATTTAGATGTCTATTTTGCATTGTACCATAGGTTAGCCAGCTCATTTCATTTTGATATGACTGCTTGCAAAGTTTGGTTGGCGTTATGCCTCTGTGTGTAGTGTACTGCAAAATCATCAAAATAGGATGTAAAGTCAGCAGTAGTTGTAGATGTGTACTTTCTCTGTATAATTTTTTGTGGGCATAATTTTGCAGACACCACATTTTTAGCATTCTTACACATACTTCTGCATCTTTTAGCCACAGAGAAATCCTCTCACTCGGTTCCATCTGCAATAACAGGCCCATTTATCCAATCCTCTGATTTCCTAATCCAACCGGGAGCCCAAAAGGACTTACTGACAATGGAAATGGAAATGCGTGATTATTCCTTTTTTCTTTTTTTTTATTAACTGAGGGAAGTCATATGTCGTGCACACTCAAGTACAGAGGCCACATTTCACTGTAACGACAGTGACAACTGTTTGTTTCCAGCTAAATGTGAGGAACTGTAGTTTTTTCTAAAGTGAAAGTGGTGCCAGTAGCTTTGATCAGAAAAAGATTAAGACACATTAACTATTGAATAGAGTGCAGTGAAAATGTTTAGTACTATAATTGTGTGCAGACCTGGGCCCAGTTGTTTAAAGGTAATTTGATTGGATTTTGGATAATGGATTGGATCAAGTCTTAAAAATGGGTTGTTCAAAATCAAAAATGGATTCTGAGATTGAATTAGATTGCGTAATCCAATCTTGGTTTTAATATTGATCAAACAATCGGTTTGTGTTGTTCAAAACGTTTTAGTAGGATTGGGATAACGTTGATCCAAAAAAATGTTGATTATTCTGATTTAAGCAGTTTGGTGGAATCAGGGTGGATTTCATGAACAAAATGTGATTTAAATTCAATTCTAACTCGTCAAATAAATAACATTTATGATGTAGTAGATATATAAATATATGTAGTATTATATATTTTCAACTTATTTTCAAACCATACAGTTGAAATTAGACTACTTCACACTACAGATCATGAAGGTAGAAATAAAATAATCCTCTCAAAGCTGTGAAAATCATTCCAAAAAGGTTTTAAATTCTAAACATAATTGGAAACTTAATATTTACAGACTCATCCAAAAATCATTGTGGAAAAATAGTTTGAAAATGGCATCCCTTACAACATGTCCAGTGGCTCTCTCATTCTGAGAGAAAGTCAGAGGTAAGTCTTCATTGTCAGCTGGCTCAGGTGCATCATTGACCTCATCGCAGAGTGGCACTCATTATCCGGATTTGGTAATCTTGAAAAGTCTGGATCTGGATCCGATTGATCCAATCCAATTTAGCTTTGAACAACTGGGATAAGAGTAAGACGTATTACGTGATCCTGGATAGCAAAAAAATGGATTTCAAAATCCGGATAATTTTGATCCAGATGATACCTTTTGAACAACGGGGCCCAGGGGATAAAGTTGTCTTCCGGGGTCTGTAGCTTCTGGTTATGGGCTGCCAGCTGTACCTGGTGAGCTATATGGATCTCCAGAATTTTGAATTAACCAGTGCAATATTGTGCAATAAAAATAACAATTTTTTTTTTTTTTTTTTGCTTTTGCTTACTTCATAATTATATATTCTTTCTATTTTGCAATTACAGTGTTTATTTATTTATTATTTTATATGCATTATAATGGGAAAGTGTGAGCCCCAAGCACACACAGGTACGTGTACACAAACTTTGCATTTGTGTTTACTGTCTATGTGCTTATGAAGAGGTTATGCCTACTTCTCTCACATGCTGCCATTGCTTGATACTCTCCGCGCTGGGCTGCATCGCTCCTGAGGGATGAGACAGACCCAGAAAGGCATTATCACCTTTCTGCCATAGCATAGGAATTCAATGAATTATTTACGTTACACAAGGCAGGCCCCCAGACAGCTCTGAGACTGAACAACACAGGATTCAGTTAGGGAACCTGGAGGCCGGGGGCCAGGTAAGGAACCTGAGGGGGAGGATCAGTGGGGATCCCGAGGTAACGAGAGAGGGGAAATCAAATGACAAGAAAACAGAAGGGAGGTGTAGTATCAGGGGAATGGCACACGCATCCAAACTCTGATTTGTCAAATGTGTCTATGTTCTTGCAAGCATTCACCACCGGCATCTTACACACACGTACACATATATAAATAATAATGCAGAGTAATACACTTTCAAAAGACCCTAATCACTGATTTACTTACAGTGTCTGTAAACACACAACTTACAGACATATATCGATATCTTATAATATATATGATAAGTTGCTAGAATCCACACCTACACAATCGCACACATGCACATGCGCACACACACCCTAGCTATCATCAATCTCAGGCTTCAGAGCGATTCCCCCCTCGAGTCCATGGCTCCGTTTTTGGCTCTGTCTCCATGCAAGTAGGAGGTCTCCTGATACTAACCACATTAATGCAAACTCCAACCCCCCGCCCTCCCCCCAACTATACGTACCCCTGCACCTCAGCACCTCAGAGTCCTCCTATAAAACTACATCGAAAAGACTGATGGTGAATCACAGTTTGAGCCGGCAATTTTTCTTCTTCTTCTTCTTCTTTTTTTTTTTGGAATAAGACATCAGATGTATTGTTTGTGACTATGATGTGTTTCATCTAAATGCAGACTGACTCAGAAGCCAGTGGAAGCAAATTCCATGTTTTCAGACCACACTGGATATCCCGGTGGGATTTTTCAAGGGGTTTCTGTTCCTCCATGTTCACGGTTTTACACTGCTGGCCTCTCTTCAAAGCTCTCACACTGAAACAAACATCAAGAATTTAAATAGGTGTCTCTCGTTTTCTCTCGTTTGCTTTGTGTGTGTGTCTGTGTCTGTGTGTGTGTGTGTGGTGGGTTCTTTCTATAAAAGCTAAATAGAAAGAAACGTGTAATAACCTAATTTGGTTTCGACCAAAAGCTGCTGTTATACAAGCCACTCTCAAAAGACTCCAAAACAATGTTGCCTCTGTCAGCTACTCGCAGAGATTGAAATTAGGGCACGATTTCAATGAGACACACATTGAAGTCTACATCTTGCCAAATTAATTTCAGAAATGTAATGTAGCTAAAGAAAACGAAGAGGAAAAAAAGCAATTTAAAAACTGACTCCGAGCCAAGTTCATCAAGTGGCTAAAATGAACGACTTGTCACCGCCACGGATTCATTATGCACAAGTCTGCCCACAACACAATGTCATATTACCACAGGATGATATTAAAAACACTCATGCTAATGAGACGAGTGAATAAACACCATATAGCATATAAACCTGTCACAAAGTTAGTGAAAGCTTGGGTGTTGTATATTGTAAGGTTGAAAGGGTCCTATTTCCGTTTTATGCTGATTTATACAACATCTTGGAAATAGTATCCTGATTATTATATATTGTACCACAATTATTTATCAGCTATTGTAATAATTGTCGCATTATTACCTATTTCAGACTAACATATAATTAACTTTACTTGTGAATTAAATTAAATTACTACACATTCGTTCAATAAGTTGAACGATTTATGAGGTTAATCAAATCGCTGTAATCACTTGAATTTTGACTTAATATTTCAAATACATCTCACCACAGCCAAAACAGTTTTAATTCTGTTTATTTTGTTGTATCCATAATAATAATAACAACACACATTTAAGCCTACCGAAAGGGTCAGTTCTATAAAATGAATACTTTAACTTTTGATACTATGAGTACAATTTCCTAATAACGTCACTTTACCTTAACTGAACTAGGATTTACTTAAATTAATACTTCTGTTTCTTCTCGAATAAAATGTGAATGTGCAAATATGAAGCAAAAACATTAAGTGAAGATGCTATTTTTGTGGACCAGAATGATTTGACATGTTGTTTTCACTAACGTTGACTTGTGTAATTGTACATGCTTCAGGCTTGAAATGGCGCAGTTCTTTTCTGAATTGTGGAAACATTTGTATTTCATTTTCTACATTTTGAAGCAAAATTTTTTTTCCGGTTTAATTTAAAAGTAGCATCTTAAATGATCTGATTGTAAAATACACCAGGCAGGCCCATGTAAGTAGCACATTATTGGACTGGATATGTTTTATTTAGGATGTTAGTGTTAAACTATCCTGTCACCTTTTAATTAACCATAAAGGCAACAGAAATTTAAAATTCAGTTTTTAGCAATAAAGAGACGTGCCAAAAAAGAGACGTGCCAAAAAAGATTATTTCAAATTTCTGATTACACTTAAGAAATATTAAAATGCACACAACTTAATTAACATTGCATGGCCGTCTTCTCACTACCCAGCCTCCACGGGAAGGTCACATATCTGGTAAAGACTCTAGCAGGCCAGGTGTTTTACCAGCCTGAACACCTGAACCCCAGAACACTCAATTCAAAGGCTGCTCTCCTGTTCACTGCACAACTGCGATTTTTTTTCCCTTCCCCTTTTCATCACCTTGAGAGTAAAACAGGGTCCAGAGGAAATGGGGCCGCTGAGTAGTAAAGGGTGTAGTACAAGCTTGGCACTTTGTTCTCCACAGCTGAGGCTTCGTCCTGCTTTCCGGAGACTATTCCCAGATCAGACCCGCTGCACTTTCCTTTACAACTAAGAACAATGAGAAAGTTTCCTTTCCAGTAACTTCCACCTCGGCATATTTCATCTTTAGCAGAATGACGTAGTTATTTACAAATTATTTAAATCCAGGAATAATGCAAATATGGTTTTTATATCCTATAGAATAACATTGCTATAGTTTAAGTTTAGAATTCAAATGGTGCATTTATCTTCACTCTAATCTCTATGATTTCACAAAATATGTAGGGATTTTATAGCAAATCAAATTTTCCATCGTCCTTCTACAGCAGCAAGTTGAATTTCGAAATTTCTCAAACACAGAAAGACTTTTATAATATGCTAAAAGTGTTGTCTTTACACCCTTTACCGCTCTTTACAACTCTGCACTCTGCACTGTCTTCACAACGCTACACGCTTGTATGTGGAGCAAGAGTTGAGGCTTATTGGTCTTTATTGGTCTTTACATTGAAACATATTGCTTTAGTCCCTCTAAAGATTTTGTACATGTACTTTATACAAGAAATTTAAAGCAAATATTATAAACTGTAGGAACTTGGTCGTCTGTGATCACATAAATTATTCGATATAATCCAAATTATGTTAAAGTCTCATTGATAACTTTGTAACTGTACCAATATTTATTCCTTGATTATAATAATTGTTGTGACGTTGCAAACGAAAGCAAAGCTGCTAAATTTATGTATATACTGTGTGTGCGCGTGCGTGTGTGTGTGTGTATATATATACTGTATATATATATATTTCTTTTTACAGTATTTTTTCATTATTTTTATAACCCTCTCCCACAAATGAATTTCTGAGTCTGGCCAGTAAAAGTGGGGCTAGTGGGTAGAGAGAGGGAGCGAGTAGTCCACGCTCGGCATTGTGCTCACTCCAGCTGAGTCTCCGTCCTGCTTTCAGGCTATTCCCAGGCCAGGCCTGCCTACTGTGCTCCACTCCCCTGCCTGCTTATGATTTGTGGAGCCCACTGGGGAAGAAGCTGGCTCTCCCATAGGTTAAAATCTGCAAACAATGAGCCCTGTGTCCGTGACGGATGGCCTACATCCCTCCCCATTTGTCTGCGCTTTATCCTCATCTCTGAATCAATTGTTAAACCCCAAAGTTTGCTTAACATGCACTCCTTGTTATACTGGGGGGAAAAGAGGTGGTGGTGGTGGGGGTGGGGGCAGAAGTGGAGGCGAGAGTCAGAAAGGGAAAGAGGAAAGAGAGAGATCAATGTTGTCCCGAAGAAGTAGAGGAGAGGATGAGAGGGACTTTCAGTGTGACTTTCAGGGTCCTAATTAGGGACAGGACAGCGAGCTACCTCTCTCTGTGACATTTAGCTGGACATACTTGATAAATGTCACACTGCTGGATACAGCCACGACAAATGGATGCATCAACAACGGCTTAATAACCTTTACTGATAGTCCTGCCAGGAATTCAAATTCTTTATCTGCTCTGCCTTGCATCCTTAAAAACACTCCTAGTCCTAATAATCAACATAGTGTGTGGAGGATGGGGGGAGTTCGTGTGTGCATGTGTTTGTGTGTGTGCACGCGCATTTGCTTGTGTGCATGAAGCCAAAATGATTGCACCAAGAGGCTTTTGCCATCCACCCTCACGTTGTATTAGCGTGTACAGCTATGTGGTTGTGCGACGTAGACATTTCTAAACAATCAGAGTAAATGGAGAGCTGCAGACCTCCTGCATATCTTTTGAAACTTGTTTGCCTGTGAGAAGTGGCGAGACCGACTGACTTAATCAGCTCCCTAGACAGTAACAATCAGAAAAGAAGAAGATTGAGCCATTTCTCAGTGGTAAGATGACTTAGAAAATTAAATGTCATTTATGTCATGTAAACCAAATTTCTTCTACGAAATAATTCCGGCATTGCCAAAGTGGGACAAACTTGGGTCACTTGGGATTCGCAGAGTCTCGGAAAGGCAAATCCTCCGAGGTGTTTTTAGGAGCCATTACTAACGAGCTTGTCAGAGTTTACTTAATTTTTAATGAACAACACAGTCAAACTTTGACTCCGGCATATCAGGTTTTATAACATTTGGAACTTGTAATTTGCCACTAATTAAAAGTGACATCCCATCAAGCAGCTGGGAGATCTGATAATCTCGCAGTGTTAATGTGAAGTCGAGCCCAGTTGTGCCTCCACTGACAACTACATGACACATTTGGGGCAAAACACAAATATGGTGCCATCGGTCTTTTGCTCCATTCCCTCAGATAACATCTTTTGGCACTGCAAACTTCCTGGAATATGAAGTTGCAGCTTCTCCACTATGGATCACTTTACTGCAAGTCTTTTCCCACTATTCCTGTGTGATGCGTTTGCTTTGGGCAGTGATTATTTAAAAAAGAACAAAGCCCAAACGGACGAGCTGGAGCATTGTTTCTTTTGAAGTCAGTCTTTGATATGCAGAACGTGCACATAGATTTATATTTATGGTTTTCTTAGCGTATAAAAACATTTATCTGATAAAAATTACTTTCTAAATATACGTTCCTTGGTTTGTTTCAGATATTCTTTTATCTGGGTAGTGCACCGTGCTCCCTCTGGACCTATGCTCCCGAGTGATTATGTTTGGTGTGTGTGTATATGTGTGCTTTTGCTATGCAACATACGTGAACCTCATGCATGGTATATGTTTTTCTTCACGCTGATAGTGCACGCATTGTGTTTATGTGTACCGGTGTATGCACGCGTGCACGAGCGTGCGTGTGTGTCGTATGTTTCAAATCACGCATCCGTAGCTGCTGTGTGGTGGCTAATTGCCTCTCCTGAGGAATAATTAGGTGACAAAAGCAAACGTAATGGTGCCTCGGCTACAGCAAAAGATATATGTTGTGTCTTGTGTGTGGTTTAGTGTGCAGTGCCATTTGTTTGCCGGTGGTAAGGAGAGGAGGAAAGGACATAGCAGAGGCCGTATATTTGGAGGCCAAAACCTGGAGAAACAAAGATGGTGCAACAATTAATTATGGCTAATTAGATGTATGCGTTATATTTACTGGGCCAACAATAAATCAAATGGTCAAGCTATTTTTGTCCTAAAAGACTTGTAACTAATGCCCAGCAAGTGTGTGTGATGTGTGTGTATGTTTGTGCGGATATGCTGATGAGGCTGTGTTTGTGTTTAGGAGCCGTATTTTAGTACCTGTGTGTTTGTTTGTGTAAACTGCAATTTACTGGTTGGTTTCCAGGTGTTCAGAGCTGGGTCGCTGCGGACTCCCTCCACTTAGATTAATAATCCATTAGTAATCCATTTCACTAATGAGCACTCAGCGGAGAGTCGGGACCGAGGGGGGACACAGAGACGGTCAAGTGCATAATTAATGTCTCAGCCAATCAGATGTGCCATTGCAGTCGCTCTGCCCTGCCCTCCCGGAGTGAGATGTCACCCATCCAATAAAATGTGTGTTTAATATGCTTTCCGATGAGTGAAGATTTCCAATTATTGGACACAAAATATTCTACTTACCGAAATAATCAAAATTCCTTCAATGATCAGTTAGTCGCGCTAATCAGTTAGCTCGGTATTTGAGGCAGGAAATATTATCTGACACGACACTGCAACCACTGTGTAGATTTTTCATTATAAATATATCATTTTGGGGCATATTTATGCTAATGGTGTCTTCACGTTTCAGGCCTCTGGCTAGGCATTTACCATGCCAGTCTGCTGTTGTGAGGACACGCTGTCAGTTTCCCCTGTGTACTTTGGATTGGAGCACATTATGGCCCCCTCAGGCACTGAATGTTTCCAGCCATCAGATGTTGGTTAGGGCTGTTTGTGACGCGATACTGACAGGTCATGAAATGTATCTGCTGTCAAAGCCCCACACAAAGGTGTGGTCCTCCACAAACATTTTATTAGGATCGCAGCTTCATCCGAAACCCAAAAGTCATCTGCTTCTCTGTGTCAGAAACTATGCAATGATACGATTTATGACATATAATTTTCAAGTATGTGTTTTTATTTTTCTTATACATTTAGCTACGTGAGCAATAAAGCAAATGCATAAGTCTGTTTTTTCATTAATTAATTGATGAATTCATTAACTAATTAATTCATTAATTAATTAATTAAGACTGAGGATTTGCTTTTCAAGATGCTTAACATAGACAGATTGCTGTCCTGTAACTGTCTATAATGATTTAAGAGATGACGTAATGTTAATAAGTTTGTATTTCCTTCAGAAAAGTAATGCTGGGAGGATGCATATGTAGACACTAATACACTAATGCACGAATGTTACCTATCTATTCCCAATTTTGGCTCTTGTTATTTCTAGCTCTTCTTCATGGGTCCAGTATGGTGAGGAGTGTGAGAACAGCATGTCAGTGTCTCTAACATCATCTGTTGTTTGGATCACATTCACAGAGTAAGAACAGATGGGATAGTTCGAGTGTGTGAGTGTTGAAATCGTGGCAATATCATTTATTCGAGGCGACTTCTTCATGATTCTCAGGATCCGTTTCCACTGAGGTGACACAAGGGTTGATAAGGATGTGGCTGTCACGCTGTGATTGGAAAAGCGGCGTTATGTGTGTGTGTGTGTGTGTGTGTGTGTGTGTGTTTTTAATGTATTTCCGGTGGGACTTGTGGCACCTAAAGGCTGTTACAGGGTCTGGCACATCAAAATGAGTGGGTAAATACAGAAGATTCCTCACAGCCGCGGCCAATCCAACACGACTCCGCTAATCTAGGTCCTGTGTTTGAAGCCTAAACAGAAGATTTCCCCAGTGTTTCACCTGGTTTCCCCGCGGATCCTCTCTGTCCCGTTACACGGTCAGGACATGATGGAGCCTGACAAAAGAGGCCGTTAAAAATTGAACAACCAAAGTGGGAAAATGAGGTAGGCGGGCCTATTGTTACCTCCACCCACATGCATGGGTGAGATCTGACACCCTCTTTTCCCTCTCACTCCCTCTACATCTCTCTCCTTCTCTCCCCACCCTCCCCTGGGGAAAGCCCTGTATCCCATTCATTCGATTGCCCTACATGATGGATGTGCGGTGTGAGGAATGGGCTGTCCCGGGGGCCGTGGCGTCGTTTCTGGGTTAAACAGCATCCTATATCAAACCCATCTATACCTTCACAAGCAGGAAGCCTGTTTACTGGGGCGGGAAAGCACCACAATCCATTTCTTGTCAGGGTGTCTAGCGATGGAACAAAAACTTGGACAGCTACAGCTTTGGGGAGTGTTGTAAGACAGAGGCAGAGATACAGTCTGCAGTGTGGGTTTGGGAGCTCTGCAGTATCACTGCTGTCATCAACAGAATTCCCAATGGTCAATTTCTGAAATCACCAGCGTTCCAGATCAGATTTTATTATTTTTAATTTTCCTTTACTGACATATTACATTGCTTAATCTGACAATATACATCTAAAATAGTAAAAAATGATGTATCGTAATGTGTGATATTTACAGTGTTACCAATGGTTGTGCCAGTTTTAGAAAGTCAGTTTTAGAAATTTTCAAATACATTATTATAGCAAAATATAGAAGAATTCTTTGCGTATATAGAATTTTTTTTGTCAGCTGTATTCCCATTGCAGGGCTGTGACTCAAACTCAAACAGATGACTGCAGACTCATTTTGCATACAAAGGTGAAAGTTGTTAAGTCAAGCCCTTTCTTGATTTCAGGTCTTATTTTATGAAGAAAGATCCAAAATCAGTAAGTAAAAATCTGGATCTTGCTGGAAGGAGGTTTTAATGTAACTACTGCATTGAAACATTTTTAAAGTTGAAAATTAAGAATTTGTATTTTTTGCCTTTACAGTGCAGTGGACTGGCTAAAATGTGTTGAAACAGTAGTTGGTTTCTTTCTTTTGTATTTGTTATTGGGACTTAGAAAGTAATTTATTTATAAAAAGCTTCATAGCAGTGCAACAGGTTATTATTGAACCCCTTTAACCGACAGGCCATCTACAATTGTGTCATGCCATCATGACAAAATCAAATCGTTGTGCTTAGTGCTTAATGCTTAGTGAAATAGCTGAACGTTCTTTCAGTTGAAAGCCAAGTCATTAAACGAGAAGAAAATGGTCCCAGCTTTAATACCCAGTGGCTTGATGCTGTGAACCTGGTGTTATTTACACATTTTTCAATAATGTATCTAAACCAGAATGGAAATCAAGTCAGTTCTTATAATGCGAGTATATATTATTTTGCTTAGATCATTTCCAATGTTTTGATACGTTGCAGCAGCATGGGAAATAAACGTAGGAATCTCTTCTTTCAAAAGCCTCTGTGCAGCGGTAGTCCAGGGATTCACTTTTTATAAAAAGCTAGCATATAGTATTATATGAATACTTAAGATGATTCAGTGCAGACAAAGGTGGAGTGCTCCCTGCATATATCAGTCATCCTTTGAATATCTCAGCTGCTGTGGGAATACACGCTGTTTCCCATGTATGTGTGCATCCTGGAAAGTTTACATGTGCGTGTTTGTACTTGTGCGTGCTTGTGTGTTTATGTCGCACCCTGTGGCATGTTTCCCGGAGATAAGACTGCTGTGCCTGGCCCCTCTTAAGCCTTCACCAGGGCATAACAGTGATCAGAGCCAGCAGCACAACACCTTTAATGTTTGTTCGCAGGTACAAAGGACCTGCGGCTTTCCTGTAGAAAGATTTAGTTGCAAAACTATCACCATTTTGTATTGTGTACATTACTGCATTGTTGCACATTGTTATATATGTATATAGGAGATATATTTAGTTTTTTCTGAGATGTCTAGTGTTTTTATTGCAATTTCTTTATTTTTTATTTTTATTTTTTACTACTTTTTTTTACTATCTGTTTAATACACACTGCTATCCCTGTGGCTGCTGTATCGCTGAAATTTTCCCAATGTGGGAAGAATAAAGGAATATCTTATCTTATCTTATCTTATCTTATCTTATCTTATCTTATCTTATCTTATCTTATCTTATCTTATCTTATCTATCCCACATCTAAGTAGTGGTAGGAATTAAGAATGAGAAAAGCACTGCAGGTTAACTTCATAAACAGACTCCATCCCATCTTTTTTCAGTGTCACTTTAATTTAGCACCGCTGCGATCCACTTTTATCCCACCAACAGAGGGGAGGACCTTCCAAGTTAAGACGATATCCTTCTCCTTATCGTGCATTAATATGAAGCTAATGCGGTACGGTCACGCCTGTGCACTCTGGGAAGATCAGAAGTCAATTAGTGGGATTGCTGGGCAGTCTCAGCCAGGCGGCCCCAGCCAGTGACAGTTTGTGGTGCACCACCACACCGCAGGAGCCAGGTGAAGAGCAGGGAGGCCTAAATGAAATGCTAATACAGGCCACAGAAGTCAAGGCTCTCTAATTGGAACACAGCTGCTGCAGGGACTAAATATCCCAGGAAGCGCTGCAGAGGCAGAGGAACCGGTGGGTCATTGTGATCGGGTCAGGTTCTCTCTCTGTGTGCAGCTCAAAATACCTGGCCTGGAATGGCTGCTGGGAACCTGAGAGAGGGAATCACTGAGCACAGGAAAGAGCTCTAAAGTTAACAGTAAATGAGTCTACTTTGTGGAGAGTTCTTTTATTTCTTTTTTTTTTTGCTTGGTTTGGTCATTTATTTAGTTTGTTTTTGGAGCCATATTCCTATATGTTGAACTCTTTGAAGCCAACGACTGTATTTCTCAGTGTTCGGTGATTAATGCGATTAAAAACGACAATGGTGGTTAGCAGCGATTTATGGGACACTGTTTCACAAGTAATAATTTGTCTCATGGGGGGATGTGACAGATCATAAAAGCTTCAGGGACTTTCAATATTTGTTAAAAGAGGAGGGATCGGACTGTGCAGCACGTATTTCAGTCTTTAGTATCTTCTGCTCTGAGCCAAGCTTTTTCGTTGCAAGACCCCGGTGTCAGTGCGGCATGGCGTGACATAAGTTCAGGTGATTAGCTGAAAAGAGGAGTCCTGTATTACAGTAGCTCCAACAAGAGGACTTAAGTCATGCTGCGGCGGAAACCAAAAGAAAAACATGCAGCACAGGGAACAGCAGCACAAAGCAGGAGAATACAGAGTTGGAGAGAAGCAGAAACATTCGAAAGTCAGTCATCTCACACTGTATCTCAAGTCCGCAAGCAGTCTTCTTCATGTTTCACGGCCTCCTCCTGTCTTTTCAGACGGAAGGGGACTTTGCCTTAGAATAATGCATGAGCTCATTGTGGGCGGTGGACAGGAGGCTCCAGCCTTAGAAGTCTTTCCTGCCTTACAGACAGCGAGGCGATCGACATGAGCCACCCAAGAGGGAACCTCAGGTAGAGCGGTGTTCGGAGAGGCATCTCCCACAGACGCATACGCTTAGTCACAGTCAGACTCTGAATGATTTTCTTTTAGATTTGAAATATAGAAAAAAAAAGTCTCAAATTGTTGCAGTTTTTTGTGGATCTAAACTCAATAATGTCCTGGTAATTTTTGATGCCATGCAGCCACTTTTCTTGTAGGCTCAGTGAAGTTTGGCGTGAAACTAATGTGGAAGCAGCAGTACGCCCGCAAGACTCACTGCCTCGAGCTGTTTCTCCTGATTCAGATTTTAGTCTCCTGAGGGAAAGAACTGCTGATCAGTTCTCCAGACAGTCACTGCTGAAATCCTTAAAGGCACCGACGCCACTTTGCTTCTCTCCTAACGAGAGCAAAATGAAATCATGAAGCGATGCTACGATAGATGATGTTCCTGAGAAGTAAGTAATGTTTTTCAAAGAAAAGGAATCACGGCTGCTGCTCATTCCCTTAATCTTTTCACAGCCAACTGTAACTTTTCTTTCAACCCAATGACTCCCATGCCCTCTCCACTGTCAGCATTTATCTCAGCATGGCCAGTAGATGTATTTTGTCTGGACACCTCTGGACACTGGACGCAGAAACATGCGGCGGCACTGACAGATAGAAAACTGATTCTTTACAAGTGAGGTCAGAGGACTGTATCCAAACCGTCTGGCAGAGTACACTAATATCTCCATGCTGAGCACTGTGGTGCTATTGAGCGCGACCATGCACATCCGTCACGCTCCGCTGCACTGAATGAGCCAAACCCGCGGAATTGATGGGCGACGGGAGGGAAATAGGAGAGAGTAGGTGAGCGGGGAGGAGAGCAAATGATGTGCCGCTCTCTGTAATTCACATTATTCCATCACATAAACATCTTGAGTCTTTGGAATAGAAGGGGTGAGAGATTTGCTTTGTTGGCTAATTTGCCGGCGTGGATGGGAAATGTGAAAAGTGTTGCTGTCGAGCAAAAAGAAAAGTCCTCTGCTGGCTGTCAGCTGGAGCTCTTTCAACCTGCTCGAACCCGTTCATTAAAACAGCATCCCCACCACTGCATTACAACATTTTTCTCCTCAGCCACACAAGCCTTATGCAGTTTTTTTCTAAGAATTGTCTGCCTGCTCTCCTAGCTTTGAAAAGTGTAAAAGTCTGGTGTGGTATCGTCAGCCTCCAGTGACATTTGATGGACTGTTGGATGCAAGTGGCTGTGAGAGTCTGGAGAGAGAAAATAGCAGCAGCAGTCGTGGGAAGTCAGCGTACCCAGTCGTGATGCGATGTTCTCCTCCCTGCCACATTATCTAGTCAGCCTGACTTACATGCAGTCAAAATGCAGCGCTGCAGCTTTCATTAGTGCACGAAGCAAACATTATGGCTCGATGCGGAGCTATGAATTATGCATGACTATGCACCGTAGTACGGTGTGCGGCCCCCTCCACACTATCCCCGTTCATCCGAACGTGAGCAACGCAACCCACAGAGTATCGAATGCATAAACATTCAAATTAGCAAAACACATTGGTGCACAAACGCACACACACGGAGGCATAGTTTAGCCCTGCAATTAAAGGCGAAAGCAGCAAGAGCTGCTCAGTCATACTTGGAGCTGCTACGCTTCCTTTACCTCCTGCACCTTCTGATGACGGAAACACTCGTTGGTGGCGTCACTAAAATGTTAAAAATGTTACTGTAGGTTCAATCAGGTATCAAAATGTAGATTTGTTTCCCAGTTCATTAGTCTTTACAGAAAAGAGTTTTTGGTGGCTTTCGAAACTCGCCCATCAGAGAATGATGGGCAAATTAACATTTGCTTTCCATTTTATTACCCTTTTAGTTTTATGTATTGCACTTTTTTTTGAATGCATTATTTTTGTTTATCTGCAACTAAGGTCTTATCTGAAGTAACATAAGAAAATCTCAAAAGCAGTTCAACTGAATATGGCACCGCAAACAAATGTCAGGATATTTACTGTGGCTGGAGGTCCGTTAATGTTAATGACATTTAAATCTCCACAGCAGATGGGAGACATGACAGTACAAGCAATGAATGCTATTAGTAAAATCCAAAACAAAGACAACAGCCATAACAATTAAAAAACATAATTACAGTCATAAATGAAGGAGAAAAGGGTTGAGAATAACAGTAAGTAAGAAAATAAGTATGAAAAGGAAGAGAGAGTGGCTTGTTTTTGCCTTAAACCAGTCAAGGTGATCAGATCGATTGTGTTCATTTAAAACGAGTGACCTCTTTTATTAAACCTTCCAATAGCAGTCACCATAATCCACTTACGGTGACTGTATGGAAACTGCGGTGACCTACGTCTCGTGGCTATACGTGAACCTAAACCCAAAACCATGCTGACCGTTCCAAAAGCAATCGCAGGCACTTCTTTCATGCTGCAAAGTAAATGAGGGAATAACCTGCCATCCAGTCTGAAGTATCCAGAAAAGTTATTTTAATTATAATATTCACTGGCTTGATGGCTAATGGCAGAAATTTCTATCAGAATTTCTTTAAGAAATTATAGAAATCACGTTAAATATAATAAGAAATAAATTATTATTATACAGCGGGTCCTCGAGTTACGACGGTCGCGAATTACGTTGTTTTTGTGGTTACGACACATCTCCCGTGAACTTCCTTGTTTTGGCTTAAGCGGTTTGCCCCGTAAATACGTACAGACTTCACACGGGAACTAGTTGGTGAGCGCTCTCTCTGTCTCTCAGCGAGCCTGCCGGCTCTCCAGCACCTCCACAGCACAGCTGGGCTACTCTGCCTTGTGTTTACTTATGTGAAATGGATGGCTGCCGGGGTGGGGGGGCAGCGGGCAGCCGGTAAGGAGATGCACACGGACACAGATGTGTTCGGGACCGTGGCAATACCGTAGGTTTATTCACAACAGAGGGTCTACACGGTTGATATCAGAAATCTAAAGGAAATGCTCATTACACTCGTGATCTCAACCCCTACAGTGTGTCAAGAGGGACAAAAAAGGCAATTCACCATAATAAACTCCTATTTTAGCATGGTGTTATGGCGATATCTGGTGGCACAATGTATGCACAATGGCACAATGAATGTATGTTCCGACTTACATCGAAATTCGGTTACGACACAGTCTCAGGAACGGATCTCCGTCGTAACTTGAGGACCCCCTGTATATTATATAGTGGCTTCAAAGAACGCTGTCATCTCAGAAATGCATCCTCTATTACCTTGTTCTCAGTTGTTCCCGTGAGACCATGGTTCATGCAAGCAGGCATGGTTTGATCAGCAGCGGGCTGTCCCCTACAGAAGCAAAAAATTTGGGGGTTAAGAGCCTTGCTCAAGGGCCCAAGGTGGTGAACGGCGGCAGACAGATGTCGGTGCCTCTTGATTGCAGCCCAGGTCAGGGATGGTGGCGCATCACCCAAGTTTTCTGGCCCAGCTGGGATTCGAACCAGTGACCGATTCTCTGACCGCTTCGTCACCACCTCCCCCTGAGTGTGTGCCTCCTTCTCTAGCTTTAATACACGTGTACAAAAAAGTCCATTGCATGAGTCTGCTTAGATAAGCCGCAGGCTTCAGGGTGCTCAGAATATTACTGCCCGCGTTGCTTTCCCATCACATATCGCCCTGATCTTCAAAAAGGCCTGACAGCTGCTGTTTACACTGTTTGTTTTTTTTTTCATTTTCAGCAAATTTCACTGTGCCTTCTTTCGGCAGTTATCAGGTGGCGATCACATGAAAAGACGGGAAATAAAGGAAGAGTGTAGAAACAATGTTCCTTCAGGTTGTACCCGCCCCCATTTCCTCTCTTGCGTCCTGTCGACCCCCGGTCTCCTGGAGGAGCGGTGTGTCAATTTTAGCCCACAATCAATTCATTTTAATCACAATGGGCAGCAGCGGGAGTGGGAGGGGGCAGCGTGCTAATTGATTGGCAGGTATTTGCATTTACAGTACGCAACAAAATGTCACCACCGGCCTTGGTGGTGACCTGTGTGGACTGTTGGCAAAACAAAATGATGAGGGTAATTTATCATGCGGCTTGTGCTCCACTGAGCAGGGGCGGCCGAACCCACTATTGTTAGCATCGTCAGTCACCTGTCACACTGTGGTTGGCATGAGGAAAGGGAAGATGCGAAGAGTCGATGAGGAGAGAAGAGAGTAGAAGGAAACAGAGATGACGTGCGAAGGGGAGAGGTGGAGAAGGGTCATACTGCTAGTTGATGGCATTTTTACATTATGTAAAAAATGTAAATATGGACATAGGTTCTTGTGTTAAGTGGCTGTATGGATGTTAGGATATATACTGTGTATATGAATAAATGGTCTTTTAGACAGTAGTAATCACAGTAATATCTTCTTATCACAGTAATATCTTCTTATTCTTCTAGCAGCACAGCAGCTTGAATCTTGTTTTAAAGTTGACCCCAGATTTTTTATCTGGGGTAGCTGGGTGACAAGGTCTTTGTACGAACTTGTGTTGTTGCTATTGTTTGCAATGTAACAAGGTGCTTTTGACAGTCAACATCATTTAGGAATCTGGCTCCTTTTACAGCACAGTCTCTCCATTAAAATACCAGTGAGTGATCATTTTTATCCCCAAAGTCCTAAGGCGGAGTGATTCTTGCTTCAATAACTGTTGTGTAATTACTGGTTACACATTCCATGTGAATTAAGAGCCTCGCTTAGAGAGCGGGCACCTTGACTGAGAAAGTGATAAACAAGAAAAACGGCTGTTTTATCAGTGACTAAATTGAGGCTCCACCTACAGTGGATCACCACTGTACATTTTGCCACAGTGCATTTATCATTTGTTCATACAACATGAGGAGTGTTTGATTTCATTAAATATGCTGTATCTGCAGCATAAAACAGGATTTTTGACACATACATGTTTATGTAGAGTTTGAAGCAAGATGTGAGCTTACTTAACTGTGCAAACTCTTTTATGCACTAAATCTACGCGTGAATCACAGTAATGTTTATGCACTGTCACAATATTTTGGGACATTGAGAGGGTTAAGGGTTTGACTCTAGTAAGAGAAAGTCCACCAAACACTATATATTGATCACATTGTGGACCAGAAAACCAGTGGGTTGATAAGATAAGATAAGATAAGATAAGATAAGATAAGATAAGATAAGATAAGATAAGATAAGATAAGATAAGATATTCCTTTGTTTGTCCCACAGTGGGGAAATTTCAACGTCACATCAGCCACAGGAATAGCAATGTGCATTAAACAGCAATGTGCATTAAACAGATGATAAAAAGAGTAGTAAAAAATAAAAAAAAATAAAGAAATTGCAACAAAACACTAGACAGCTCAGAAAAAAACTAAATATATCAATATGTAGATAAAGTTAGGTAAATGTACACATTGCACATGTACTACATGTAGTAGTATACACTATATACACATACATATATGTTTATATATATACATATATATCTCCTATATACATATACAACAATGTGCAACAATACAGTAATGTACACAATACAGTATGTACACAATACAAAAAATACAGTAGTGCAATCATGTAGCAGCATTGGGTTTTGTGTATTGTGTGTGTTGTATGTTGTGGTCTACTAGGAGAACTGTTGGTTATAAAGTCTGAGTGCTGCTGGAAGAAAGGACCTGCGGTGACGTTCCTTCACACATTTTGGGTGAAGGAGTCTGTCACTGAAGGAGCAAAACTACCTCTGAAAACTACCTCTGCTAGATTTTTTCCATCTCTGTAGGCATAGGTGAATGTGGATCAATAAAGATGTTGGATGCTCTGCTATGAAATAATTGAGCAGCAAAGTCTTTGTGGGTGCATCATTACTCTCACTGTTATTACAAGTGTCCAGAGTCTGCAGAAATCCTCTTGTGTACAGGTAGTTCTTCTAAGGTAAACATTTGGTCATCATCACCATAATTACGCCCCATGTCCCCATGCACAGCGTGAGCAGATATGTAGTTAGGGGGCTAAAAGGAGCCAATGCAACTCATTAATAGTGTGCCAGGCTCACCGTGATAACATTGGTTTCAAATCCTGAGAGAGGTTTTATTTTTTGACCAATTAGCTGCCTGAACAACCTATTGGCCATGAAGTGATCTCTGCAGGGACTTTATCCAACCATGCTCTATTAAATCAGCTTTCTGGCTCAGCACTTATGGACCATCACAGTGCTTAGAATGGGTGGCTCTGATTGATGTCACTGCCAAATGCCAAGAAATAACAGTTGTTATTGTACATTTCGATACCGCCGTTTCCTTGTGGATGAATTTGTAGGTTTGTATGTATGTATATGCACTTTCAAATACAGACATCCGTGTGGAAACAGGTACCAAGAGAGGATCCGTATAAGCGCCGATGGTGTGTGGGCTCACAGTCTGACTGTTGCACCAATGAGAGGACCAAGAGTGCATGATTGTTTCTACAATAGGTTTGAACATTCTTACACATTGCTCCCTTTATACATAATTACCCTTTTAATAATGCGCTTTTCAGTAGAATAGCTTACATATTTTTCATAAGTGATTTTGCCAAATTTAGCAACTGTACTAACATCTGTTATTTTGTATCTGTAGGAGCAAAGGAGAAACAGAATGAGAGAGCTCCCTCCAGCAGTGGCCAGGGATAAGGTAATGACACAACCCTATTTGAAAATATAATAACAGACGCCTGTGTGTTGTGTGCATTAAGTATAAGTGGGACCTGTGCACTAGAGGATGAGGCTCTCCGAAGGAAATGTTTCAGATAGTTTCCATGGCAATTTTTCCATTCCACATCTCCCCCAGAACATCTCCTCTCCTCAAATATCTTTCCACATTTCCTCTGTTTCTCTCTTTCTCACTACTGTTCTCATTTTCCTGCTAGTCTGTTGTCAAAGGCCTGGCCGGTTCTGTGGTTTCTGGCGAGCCGCCTTGTGTCTGGAGCAGATCTGGACAGTGCCATGGTGGGCACTATACTGCTTGCTGGCTCTGTGCCTGGCTGACTGAGAGGCTGGATGGATGGATGGCTGACTGACAGGCTGGCTGGCTGGCTGGCTGGCTGGCTGGCTGGCTGGCTGGCTGGCTGGCTGGCTGGCTGGCTGGCTGGCTGGCTGGCTGGCTGGCTGGCTGGCTGGCTGGCTGGCTGGCTGGCTGGCTGGCTGGCTGGCTGGCTGGCTGGCTGGCTGGCTGGCTGGCTGGCTGGCTGGCTGGCTGGCTGGCTGGCTGGCTGGCTGGCTGGCTGGCTGGCTGGCTGGCTGGCTGGCTGGCTGGCTGGCTGGCTGGCTGGCTGGCTGGCTGGCTGGCTGGCTGGCTGGCTGGCTGGCTGGCTGGCTGGCTGGCTGGCTGGCTGGCTGGCTGGCTGGCTGGCTGGCTGGCTGGCTGGCTGGCTGGCTGGCTGGCTGGCTGGCTGGCTGGCTGGCTGGCTGGCTGGCTGGCTGGCTGGCTGGCTGGCTGGCTGGCTGGCTGGCTGGCTGGCTGGCTGGCTGGCTGGCTGGCTGGCTGGCTGGCTGGCTGGCTGGCTGGCTGGCTGGCTGGCTGGCTGGCTGGCTGGCTGGCTGGCTGGCTGGCTGGCTGGCTGGCTGGCTGGCTGGCTGGCTGGCTGGCTGGCTGGCTGGCTGGCTGGCTGGCTGGCTGGATGGCTGGATGGATGGATGGATGGATGGATGGATGGATAGATAGATAGATAGATAGATAGATAGATAGATAGATAGATAGATAGATAGATAGATAGATAGATAGATAGCCCATATTCATAAATTGCGATTTGCGTCACAGGGCTTTAACCAAGAGTACAGGGTGCAACATCCTCTGACCTACACACTCAGCAAGGGTGAGGAAAAAGTGCCCAAAAACCCCTTTTAACAGGGGTAGAAACACAGAAACCCAGTGGCGGCCGGTGAAAAAAAATCTTGGTGGGGCTGTTGTCAACAGATTTCACTGTGTGTGTGTGTGTGTGTCGCTAAGACCACGTGGGTGATATTAACAGAGGGACCCAAAATGGCGCTGGGTGTCGCGGTGACGTCTACACCCGAGCCAAGTGTGGGGCGGAGTAACGTGTTGACGTACTCGCTGACGCTAAGAGGGGGCGACGTTACGTGGTGACGTAAACGCCCTGACTAAGATGGCGGTGGAGGTGTAGCGTACACAAAGGCAGAGAGAGACCACGTGGGTCCTATGGGTCACGTGTGATGGCGGCGATCTCTCTCTCTCTCTCTACCTGAACCCTGGTTATCCAATCACGCTAGGCAGCGCTTACGCTGGAGGAGTGTGATTACCAAATGCAATAACCAAAACGAACAAGAATAAGGAAAGGAGAGAGTAAAACTGACAATGATTTTTTTTTTAAAATGCAAAAAATATTTTTTCCCCTCAACAGCTGGTGGGGCAGAGCCCCAGCGCCCCCTATGGGCCAGCCGCCACTGCAGAAACCTCTGGTAGAGACTCATGTGAGTGATCCTTCTCCCTGGGATGGACAAAAGTGCAATGGATGCCACGTGTACACAACACATCAGCAAAATGAGAGAGAGCGCTAAGCCACTGTATGACTGGTTGTTAGCATAGTTATACAAGTAGATTAAATAATTGAATAATATAATTTCAACGTTAACACAGGCTTTTGTGGCCCTTATCAACCGCATGTCCTTGCTGACGTTGGCCTTGGCGGAATTCGAACTTCCGAATGAAAGACGGACCCATTTCATGATTCGTCCCACACTACCTTCTTTATAAAACCGTTTGGAACCCTCCCCTTCCTGTTTGCTAGTCGGCACTTCCGCCATGAGGAACGGGATCACGCGGAGCAAACATTTGGTAAAGATATCTTTGTCTAAATGAATGATATAGCGTCACTGCTCCGCATGCAAACACACACTTTAAATGTGTGTGTTTACACGCACCAATAGTCACCTACGTTGTTACTATCGTCCGCGAGATCGGAAATGTGTTTGTATGAGTGTGTTTGTGGAGGACGGCCATTTGCAGAATCGGTCACAACATGCGATCGAATAAAACACAACATTTATGTCATTATGTATCTGTCAGTGTGGACCCTGATCCCCAGATTAACTGCTGTGCCCTCGGTAAAATGTGTTTGATTAAAAAAAAGTTGCAAAGTTCATAATAATTTAGCGATCAATCTTTCCCAATTCATTAGTTGCGTTTGATGTTAAAAGTGTAAGTGAAAAATAATTATACCGTCAATATTTGTTTATTTGTATTTTATTGTTGTGGTAAAGTGTGCGCATGTGATGCATTGCGGTAGGAAGTGCTCAGTGTCCAGAAACGTGTTGTCACTGAAAGAGTCTGTTTACATCCAAGTTGCTCCCGTGTTTTAAATGTCACCCTAACCTCCGTGAGCCATGGCTGTAAGTTGAATAAGTGTTTCAAAGCTACTTCAATAACAGTGCTGTACTTTGATCATTTTTATGAGCTCTGTTGGAGATCGGTTTTCTGCACATGCTGTTAGCAGGAAATAGACTTAGCCCGGTATTTATCTATTTTTCTTTGATGTACCGGGGGTCCTCGTGTTACGACGGAGATCCGTTCCTGAGAATGTGTCGTAACCGAATTTCGACGTTAGTCGGAACATACATTCATTGTGCCATTGTGCATACATTGTGCCACGAGCAGTCTGAAAAATCAGAGGTGAACTCCAGGTGCGTTTCCTGTTCCGGATCTCTGACTTCAGTCATGTGGGAGAGAGGCGCTACTTGCTAAGAAGACGGGAAAGACGAGGTGAAATTTCTCAATTTAATCAATAAGAGTACACAACACTGATCGCACCTAATCTTATTGATTAATTTGAGAAGTTTCTCGTCGCGCAAGAGCGGGAGGTGGTGCGCACAGCTTTTGAACACAGAGCAACAGTGAGACACATGTCCGTTGTAGTTGCTCTGACATGGTTTTGCCGTGTGTGCTAAAGGAAGCGATGGTAGTGTTAAAGCTTGTAGGAGAGAGCTGAGGGGCGAATAATGGTGACATGCTTGAATACGAGGCTACAGGCAGCACTGAGTGTATTGCATCTACTATCTTATGCCGATGTATAAATATTCAATAGAGAAATTGTAGCTATTCTGTTGTTGCCAAATTAAAAGGACTGTGACTGGGTTGAAAAAAGTTCAGAGTATAGTTAAAAGTTAAGGGTTAATATCATAACGTGTTTATAATATTTTCTTTAGTTGCTTAAATAGTTTGATTCAAGTAATGTGGGTTTCAAACTGAACATTTATTTTTACATCTGTGCAAATGCATATGAAATATAAAGTTGTTAACATAATAAATACAGAAACAGTATAACATATTTAAACTACACCTTATTAGGCAATATAATAAGGTGTAGTTTAATTTATTTTAAATTACATTGCATTTTGTTACATTCATACTATTAATGTGGCCCATCGAGGGACAACCATTATGCTGACCCTGTGTTGTGAATAAACCTACGGTATCGCCACGATCCCGAACCCATCTGTGTCCGTGTGCATCTCCTTCAGCAACATGTGATGTTTCACTGAACGTTCATCTTTAATTGTTTGTGTTTTCATGAAGGAGGACTGAGTTGACAGATGCTGCTCAGAATCTGGAACTGCTCCACTGAGATCCAACCTCCAACCTGGAGATTCACTCACAGCCTGACGTGTCGATACAGGGAAAAGCGTGGCACTTAGTGGAGAAACAGGTAACATGCACACTGTCCCTTTTTGGCAATGAATCGTCTTAGCATTTTCACATTATTATTATTATTATTATTATTAATGATGTGTTTGTAATAATTCAGAGAAAAAGGTTTCATCCACGTATGTAATACTTAGCACACAAATGATGGGACACAGTAGTTGGTCCAAAATCCCCCCCCACCCCCAAAAGTGTTTGGGTCCTTGCAGAAAACTGGTGTCATTTGTGTCTGCAGCTTTTAATGAGCTCTAAAAGATGGAAGAAATCGTGTAAATGTGTTTCCAAAGTTGAAAGACGTTGTTGAAAGAAGTGTTGTTAATGACATGATTTATGGTTTCATGGCATAGTAAAAGTCAAACCTTCTAGACCAGACCTGGGCAAATTACGGCCCGCGGGCCACATCCGGCCCTTTCTACGTCTCTGTCCGGCCCGCGAGAGGCCAGTCATAAATTACAACATAAATTAAACAAATTTTTTTTTTAACATGTCCTGTCCGACTTTGACTGTTTTTGTCTGGCTTTGGATGAGAGCTGCGATGTACGTGACACCACCCAGCTACTTGGTGTGGCCCTCTGACACAATTCAGGTTTCTCATGTGGCCCCTTGTAAAAATTAATTGCCCACCCCTGTTCTAGACATTATTTGTAAGGATATGGCTGTGGAAGAGTCCAGTTCAAGCAGCAGTAAGTTTGCATCTAATTAGACTTTGTTTGTTTGTTGTTTGTAAATGTAAGTTTCAAAACTTAATTTGTAAAACTGGTCATGGAATGAAAATTATATTTTAGAGTGAAATGTGTATTTTGTTGCTCATTTAGTTGATCCCAAGAGACCAGCGGCTGTTTTAAGGTGAAAGTTTCCACCTTGTTACATATTTTATGTTCACAGTTATATCCAAAGTTAATAACATTGTTTATAAATTGGGGCTAAAGCACAAGAAATAATATTGGGACAGTCAAAGTAATCCATTCTGCAGATTTTCCACCCCACAATAGTGTGTTGTCATGGAAAAAACATTGAAAGTGAATGAAATGCTTGATCCGACAGTTGGATGTAGTTCAAATAATGAAGCCTTTGATGTGTGAAAATTATATTGGATTCTCATCGTTGTCAAGCTTAATGCTAGAAGGCTGTACAATAGTAGTGGCATGTGTTGTAACTGAAGAGCTTTAAAATTGGGACAATAAAATTGAATTGAACGAACTTTGCTGCTACAATGAGAAACTCCAGTTAGCAAACCAGACTCTAACTGTCGGTATCAATGAAAGGTAACGTGTTATAGGAAAACATGACATTGTTCCAAAGTATTTCCTACCTTTTGTTTGAAATGGTGTGTTTTTTGTTTGTTAAGGGGTTCTCAAAAACAACTGGGTTTAATATGTCCAAAGCAAAAAGGCTGTCTGTATTTCACTGTGTTTCTGTTATATTAAATGTACTGACTGCACCCAGTGGCATCAGCGTCTTTATGGAGATGCGGTTATTCTTGTGCAGTTCCAGTCCAATGCAAAGGTAGTCTGTAAGTCCAAGCAATTAGCACGCCGGTGAAGTTTGTGCTGTGCCTCTTACAGTTTTTGTCATTTCTGTAGTAATTCATTGCATATATCTCTCTGATTTATCTGCAGTGTCAGCTGTGTGCTTCAAAGGACAATTCTGCTCCAGTCAGACCGGGAGACTTTGGAGTGACAGTGTAGAGCTGGGAGAGTGTGAGTTTGTTGCTGGAAGTACAGTGTGGTAGTTCCTCCTTTACACAGTCAGGCTATATGTTGAGGTGACATTGTGAACAATAGTTACAGTAGCACTGTGAGAGAGAGTGCCAAAGCTTTGGTGAGGTGCGTGCACACACATTTATGATGGTCTGTATCATCTTTGGCTGAAGGTAAGATCATATAGTCCTTTTTTAAATCATTGTTGTTAACTTTCACTTTATTTCTTAATCATTTGTTAGTAATGTTTCCAACCAAGAGTTTATTGTGAGGTCATCCTCAGAGGCCACGCTTGAAAGTAGACAAAGCATCTAACAGGTTGTCATTTAGTGTGAGCTGGATGGGACAGGTTGAGGGAAAAGGTACTTTGTTTTGAAGTTGTTTCTTTGGGCCTGCTTAATGGTGCGCAAGCACTTGTTGTTGTGTGTTGAAATAAATTGGCATTTTTGAATAAATAATAATAATACTAATCCATTTTCTTTATGGTGGTTTTGTTGTATAAAGTAAGATTGTGTTTAAAATACATTACAGACATCCAAAGCATAAAATCTGCAAGTAAAAAGGATCAAAATTGGGAGAGCGTGACAGTCAGGTCGGGCAGGCTTGTAGGACCAGGTGGGTTTTGAGACGGGATTGAAAAATAGTGTGTCACTGTTATGGAAGTGGGGTGGAAGGGAATTCCAGATGCAGATGTGGCCAGAGGTGGCAGATAATCCAATGGATGCCAGTCTATGGAGAAGGATGGAGAGGGAAATGGTATCAAAAGCTGTGGTTAGGAGTCCACATGATGAATTTCATGTGTAGCAGCGTGGTTTGAGCGAGTGTCCAATTCTGTCGTGCGCTTCTCTATTGCAAGAGAAAAGTGACAAGTGAATATTTAGAGTGGCAGCAGGACTAATGTATATTGTACAGATGATGATGTATGAGTGTCCCAGGTAAGTTTGAGATTGCATCTGAAAAGCAGTTAGTTTGAGCTTGGTCTGTGTCAGTAGTTGTATTTGTGAGTGTGTAAATCCTGTTGTCCCTCGATGAGATTGGCTGTGTATGCAATAGTGTCTGTAGATACGGGCAGTGGATTGAGTGAAGATGAGTGAAGTGGAAGGGTGTGACTTTTTGGAAAGTTTTGCTCATTGCCTGTGTTGTGAAAGACAGCGATATGTCCCGAATTCACTTCCAGTTTTGTTCCACTGTCCCTTTCTGTAGAAAGCACGTGTAGAAAGAAATCCTGAGCGAGCCACCTACCCGTTAGCGATCCAGAAGCGTCTCCGTAACATCCCGGAGGAGGAAGAGTAAACATTTGGTGAGTCATTTATTGATTTATTTTTTGAACGTTGTCCTGTTTCACGTTCCCACCGCTAAAGACGGATGGCGTTCTGGAGCGTGTTTGTGTGGTTTAGCTTTTGAGTGGCACACGTAACAGTGTCTGTATGTGGAAGTAGGTCTCGATGTGAACTTTTGTAAGTCGATGATATATCATGGCTGTTGTATTGTCAGTATTTCAAATGTTTTTGTAGTTTGTTGTTGGATAGTTTGTTTGCTTGTAATCTTTGTTGGGTTGTAGATTGATGTAGGTAGGTGTTATTGTGTGTTTATTCGACTGTTAGGTTTGAGTGTGAGTTTGCAAGTTCTTTAGGGAGCTCGTTTTTGAATTGTTGTGTTTTCCAAGTATTTTTTATGGGCCTGTTTGGTAAGTGTGTCGAATAGTTTGAAGTTAGCGTTGTAGCTTGCTAGCGTGTGTTTTAGTTTGTCTTGTATCCCGGTGTGAAATAGTGCATTGTGTAGACAAGAGCAGTTGAATGAGTGAAGTAGAAGGGCGTTCCACATGTGCAAAGACGGGTTCTGCTCTGGATGGTGTTAGAGCTTTGGTTCTTTAGCGACACATGTCATTTTTGTGTATTTGTGAAGTTGATTGATGCCGACCTTGTTAAGTGGACGGTAGTTGTTTCCACGGCCGTAGTTGTGTCTGTACAGTGTAATTTGAGCGTAGCTTGTATTGTGGCTTGTTTTTCTGAGCGAGCTCGTTTTAGTTGATTTGTTTGGGTCCAGATTGTTTTGGTATGTTTTGTTGTTTGATTAGTTTCAGTGTCGGGTTGCTTTTTTTGCCTGTTGTATTGGGCTGTTTCAGGTTTGTGAGGTTTTGTGAGGTAGTTTAGTCTGTTTTGTATTTGCTGGTTTGGTAAGTGTTTTGGAGTCGAGGTAGTTTGTGTAGCGTAGTGGTTGTGGCTTGTTAGCTTGTGTTTTTGGGCTGGCTCCTGTCTTGGTTGTCTCTGCTCCTTGTGGTGACTGAGTTTTAGATGAGTTGTGATATTGTTGTTAGTTGGAATTGTGAGGTGAGTATTTATTTTAGTAAGTGTTTGTGTTTGTTGATTGAAGTTAGTTTTGTCATTGTGTGTTGAATTTTGAATCCTTAGTTTGGATGGAAAAGTTGGAAGAGGTGCTTCCTTTTTAGTTTGTCTGTTGAACTGAAAGTTGCATTGTGGTGTTCCTTAAGGATGTGGCACACTGCTGTTGTTTCTGTAGTGTGCTTTTTCTATAGCAAGAGAAAAGTGACTCATGAATATTTCGAGTGGCCGTGGGAGTCTTGGATATTGTACAGATGATGTATGTTTGTTGAAACGTGGTCTTTAAGTTGGAAAGTAGAACAAGCAAGTTGAATGGGGTTGTGGTGGATGTAAAAGTCCTGTTGTCCCTTGATTAGAATGATAGTTTGTGAAATAAGTCTCTTGTGTTGAGCGGAGCAGTGGATGGATTGAAGCTGAGTGAAGTGAAAGCGTGGCAGTCGTGGCAGGTTTTGGCAGTTGTCTGTGTTGTGAAAGACAGTGATAACCATTGTGGAGCAGGCAGAGGCAAGATTTGGTGAGTTTGGTTTGTTTTTTATGTTGTCTTGTTGATGTGGTGTTAGTTCAGACCCGTTGAGTGTGTGTTGGAAGATGTTTTTGTTGTAGGTGGGGTTTTAGGGTAGGTGGTGTTGTTTGATTCTGAGTGTTTTCAGATCAGAGCGAGTTTGTATTTAGTTGAAATTCTCTCTTTGTATAGGCTTGTTTGTGAAGTGTTTGAGTAGTTTGTAGGTTTGTTAGCTTGTGTTTTTTGTTTGGTTTTTGTTCTGGTGTGAAAGAAATGGTCTTGTGTAGGACTGGAGCAGTTGAGTGAATGAATGAAATAAGAAGGGTGTCAATTTAGTTGATAGTTTTCTGTTCAGATGGCACATTGTGAATGTTGAGGTCATTTGTGAGTAGGGGGTTAGCTAGTTGTGTTATTATATGAAATAGTGTCTTCATGTAGGAAGACAGTGGGGATTGGGTCCCAAATGATGTAGGTATTGTGTAGTTGTTTTGTTTAGTGTAAGTAAAGTCGTGTGGGCCCCCTGTCCACAGTCTTTGTAGTGGATTTGGAAGTGTTGGTTAAACATCTTGGAGCAGACAGAGTAAAGTGTGTTCTAAGTGTTATGGTTTATGAGGAAAAAGGGGGGGGTGTGTGCTGGAGTTTGTTCTTGCTTTTCTTAAATAGAGAGTGGCAGTGTCATTTAGTGTTTAGATTTGCAACATGTTTTGATGTTGACTTCTTAAGCTGTTGGTAGTTTTTTGTGCTGTTTGGTGTCAGTGCAAGTGCAATGGGAGGTTGGTTGTTGTAGTTCCCTTGTGTTTAGCTTGTTTTTTCAGAGTGGTCTTCTCTTTTGGTGTTCAGATTTTGTGGGCATGTTTATTAGTTTAGTATTTTAGGGCTTTTTTTCTGGTCAGGCTTTTTAAGGTTTGGTGAGCTTTTTTAGTGGTTTGTTGTTTTTTTAGTATGATGGCTGTTGTCTGGTGGAGGTTCAAGTCCAATGTTGGGGGGGGTTTGAAGATGCCCATTGTTTGGGTGTTCCCCCTCTCCAGGTGCCCCCAGAGGCCCCGGGGCCCCCAAGGGGGGCCCCCCCCCCCCCCCCCCAGGTGTAAAGAAGACCTCATTTTGGGTAATTAACAAATGTGTTTATTTTGCACTATGTGTCTGTCTTTTTTTAAGAGTTGACTTTGTGTTTCTTTTTTTTGTAGGAAAAAAAGTCCAAGGCTGTGGCACAGAGGACAAAAGTGGGGGTTTTGGGGAATGTTTAGTGTTAAAATAAAGTTTGGAAAAAAAACAGTTGCACCTGGTTTGGATTCATTTTTTGTGTGTGTGTTTATAAATGTCATATATTATATCTATATATATATATCTATATATATATATATATAGATATATATATATTATACAGTCGATGGATTTGGTGGTGACGGCACCCCCCCATGGGAAACACTTGTTTGGGGCCTGTACAGTTGGGCCCACCCCCCACGTGGCAACTTTTGTCTGTGTTGTGAAATGGATGCGAAAGATGCACATGGGGGGGGCGCACACACACACAGATGACAAACATGTTACAAGGAGGGGGAGGAATCTGCCACAATGGTATTAACAGGGGAGTTAAAGATTACCCAACCTCTCCTATTTATATCTATTATATTGGTATTTGGGGGGCAGAGAACTTATGGCCTCAAGGTAAAAAGGGATAAAGGCTTGGGGTAGAGGCCCAAGTACACTGTTGTATCCAAAGGCCCCTTATAGCCTTATATAATAAAAAAGCACCAACCCACCTACCTTTATTATTTATATATGGGGCCATGCATGAGGAAGGAGGCCATGGTACCAAGGGGGCCTGGGGGCTCTGGAGTCCAGAATCTAGCGAGCCTTATACCAAATATGTACTATTTGTGAAACATGTTGTGACAATAGATATGTATTGTATAACAACATGTGATAGCCAATCTGCTCTGCACAACCGAGCAAGATGATCAACGATGGACCTAATGTTACTATTGTGGTATTTATCCTACATGTAAGCCTTTGCTGCTTACTCTGTTATGTACTTGTTTTATTGCAAAAAAACAACAACATACACCAAACATGATTCCAATACAATAAGGTTTATTCAGATCAATACTTAGCAGACACAATGAGACATGACACATGCAACATGACTTCCAGGGCTAAAAGAGCAGAAAAGTCGGGACCATGGTCCAGGTCACTAGATCCTGTCCAGGTCATCTTGTCTGAAGACTTCCAACCTGGAGGTGGGGGGCAGAGGCCAAAGAGGCATGAAGTCAGCCAGAGTTGGAGGCAGCAATCCAAAAACAATTGTTTGTGGAGACATCACTGAGGTGGAGTTCCACAAAAAAAGTTTGGTGGCCTGGAAAAAACAATGACAAAGACAGAAAACAGACAAAAGAAGAAAGGAGATTACAAACAAAGAAAGCAAGAGTGATAGGACAAAGCCAGAGACAGAGAAGACAATCAAAGACAGAGACAAAAATACAGACAGAGTGAAGACAGAGAAAGGCAGAAAGACAAAGTCTGAGTCAGAATGAAAGACAAAGTGAATAGAGAACATGTCAAAGAGTGAAAGAGAGAAAAGGGGACAGACAGAAAAGTCAGAGACAAAAAGACCAAGACTGAAAAAGACAGGAGACAGAATGTCAGACTGAAAAACAAAGAGTGAGAGAGAAAGACAAGACAGAAAACAAAGTCAGAGTCTGAGCGAAAAAGACCAACAGTGAAAGAGACAAACAGACAGAAAAGAAAATCAGACACAAAGACAAAAAGTGAAGACAGCGAGACAGAGAGACAAAGAGTGAAGAGACAAAGACAGAGAGTGAAGAGAGAGAGAGACAAATAGTGAAGAGACAAAGACAAAGAGTGAAGAGACAAAAGACAAAGAGTGAAGAGACAAAGAGTGAAGAGAGAGAGAGAGACAAAGACAAAGAGTGAAGAGAGAGAGAGACAAAGAGTGAAGAGAGAGAGAGACAAAGAGTGAAGAGAGAGAGACAAAGAGTGAAGACACAAAGACAAAGAGTGAAGAGAGAGAGAGACAAAGAGTGAAGAGAGAGAGAGAAAGAGTGAAGAGACAAAAGACAAAGAGTGAAGAGACAAAGAGTGAAGAGAGAGAGAGAGAGAGACAAAGACAAAGAGTGAAGACAGCGAGACAGAGAGACAAAGAGTGAAGAGACAAAGACAGAGAGTGAAGAGAGAGAGAGACAAATAGTGAAGAGACAAAGACAAAGATGAAGAGACAAAAGACAAAGAGTGAAGAGACAAAGAGTGAAGAGAGAGAGAGAGACAAAGACAAAGAGTGAAGAGAGAGAGAGAGACAAAGAGTGAAGAGAGAGAGACAAAGAGTGAAGACACAAAGACAAAGAGTGAAGAGAGAGAGAGACAAAGAGTGAAGAGAGAGAGAGAAAGAGTGAAGAGACAAAAGACAAAGAGTGAAGAGACAAAGAGTGAAGAGAGAGAGAGAGAGAGACAAAGACAAAGAGTGAAGAGAGAAGAGACAAAAGACAGAGTGGAGAGAGACAGAAAGACAAAGAGTGAAGAGACAAAAGACAAAGAGTGAAGAGACAAAGAGTGAAGAGAGAGGGAGACAGAAAGACAAAGTCAGAGTTTGTGAAAAATACAAAAGATAGACAGAGACAAAAAACAAACAGACATAAGAGAAATACAGAGAAAGAGACAAACACACAGATAAACAAAAAAAGGGAAAGAAAGAGAAAAAGAGACAAAAAAGACAAGAAGCATCCATCCTAACACAAGTACATACCTAACCAGCTACAACTAACAACACTACAGTTACCAGGTAACTACCCACATAAACAGCTAACTCTAAACTAAACATTACAAATAAACTAAGCTCAACAAAACCATACTAAATACCCACAATTCACAAAGACACATTACAAAAGAGATGACTTTTCTAATAATCTTTATTTCAAATATCAAAACAGACAAAAACAACAGTCAGAAGCACCTTCAACAGAATCTAACATCTCCAGAGCCTGAAACAAAAAAGATAACATT